>JAQQSU010004080.1:0-14178 GCA_028627135.1 Pseudochirops cupreus | reverse complement strand
GGGGGGGGGGGGGAAGGGAGGGGAGAAAATCTGAAACTCAAGTGATTGTGGAACTGAATCTTGTAACTTAAAAGTAAATAAACAAGTCTTTTAAAAGAAAAAAAAATAAAGATCAAAACAAATAAAAAAAAAAGAAAATTAACCCACGTTTTAATGAAAGATGAGGGTAGTGGTCCTATAACGATGTATATGTCTGCCTGTCTGTATACACACGTTATATAACAGGTAATACAATATATAGTGAATGACATTTTCCAGTGGTGAGAGAGAGAGAGAGAGAATGCATTGCTTCAGATAATACTCTCCCATAGGAAAGGTATAATTATTTAGATTTCACAGGTGAGGAAACTGAGGCTCTAAAGATGAAGTAATTTGCCTCTGACCACCCAAGGCAGCTGGATCAAAGCCTCTGTTTTTCAAGTCTTTACGTTGCTTCTTCTGCATGTCTATCACTAATCTCTTATATCATTCTTTTGGACCAGACTTGAATTCCACTATTGTACTGAACAGTCTGTAAAGTTCAAGACAACTGGCCTCAGCCCTGTAGGTTGTTCCAGGACCTCATCCCATAACGTCTGTGACTTCTTTTAGCCCTTAGGAAGTCCTCTTTTATTATATCAGGATTTCAGCATGGCGGGGAGGGGGTTTATGGGGAATAAGAGACAATATAACTGGGACAGGCTGATATCCCTCAAAAATTAAAGACTAGAAGTTTTTGTTTTTCCTGTTAATTCTTCACACATACCCCTATTGCCAAGACCTCCACTCCTGACTTCACACCTTCAAATAGGTTTCTGCTAGCTTGGAAACAGACTACTCTCTTGATTTAAAGGATTGCTCTCTGGGGAAGATTGCCAGTCTCATGTTTAAAGACACAGTACAAAGTATAGAAAGAGCTGCAGAATAAAATCTCATTTCAAAAGTATAAGTCTAGCTCCCCCCCCCCCCACCTCACCAAAGAGTTATTGTACAGGGCTGTGTCATTATGTAGGGAGGGAAGGGACTCAAATTACTGCTAAAAAAAAATAGGACAATGGTTAAGAGCCCCATGAAACCTTTTACAGTCTTGCTAACTGAAACCACAGGGTGATTTACAAGATCAGCCAGGGTTATGATGGGAGTTTAAAGAAGCTGAAAGAAATTTTCTTCATTCTGTCTCAAAGCTTACATTGAATTTCAGTAGCTACAGTTGGGAGGGAGAGGGGGAAAATTAGTTGAAAAGACTGACAATGCTCAAGGGCTTCCTTGACTTGTTGGTTGGTTATGATCTGAATCACAAAAGGGATGAGATAACCCTTGGGTCTATGATCTAAAAAAGCTGAGACCATCCCTCTTACAAGGAAAGGGTGATATAACAGATTTAATTCAATAGGAAATGGAAGTTTAGTGAGAAAGAGCAAAGAAGAACAATTCAGCCCAGACATGAGCAAATGACACTGTAGTGGAGAGAAAAAACTAGCAAACTAGCCTAGTAACATGTCATATTGGAGAAAGTAGTTCCCAGCCTTATGACATCATTTTACTGTGTGATATTATGTGATCTCTACAGCTCTGTAGAGAGGAGGAAGTAAGCAGAAGCATCTCAAGTGTTGTAGCAGGACACCAACCTACGAGTATGAATTGTACTGGCTATACTTGTTCCCTGACCTTGAAAGTTCCCTCTCCCCTGGTGATAGTCTGTGAGAGAGCATATTCCCGTGTGTATGAGAATTTTTCTTCTCCTTTGTTTTGCTTTGATGTTTAAATATTTTTTTTGCCTTGAATGTATTATTATTATTTACCAGTATGTCCTCTGGTTGATATGGTAAAATAACATTGATGGGGGCTTGAAAGCTTTGGTTTTGCATGGATGCTGACTCTAAATGTACTTTGAACCTGGGGTAGTTTTCAGGAGGCTCACTAATGAAAGGGTTGTGAGCTTTACTTACAATATTACTTCACACATATTCCTTATAAAACGTATTTGATAAATTCAATTAATGTTATCTACTTTAATTTCAGTCTCCCTATGACATTTTCCCCCTATTGCTCTCTTTGTGACTCCTTTCCTCCTGATGGTAGTTTTCCTGGAGGCTATATCTCAAAGCACCTCAACCTCCTCCCATACTGGGAAATTCATGGTTCACCAGCCCAGGTCTCTGCTCTAACTGACTTTTGGGGTAAAGAACTGACTCCAACTGGATGCTGAACTCTTTCCTTTAGGCTTAGTAGAGAGTCACACAGTCCCCTCTTCCCCCCATGCCCATGTCCTGTCATGGCGTCCTGTCCTGCTCCCTTGGTTACTCAGTTCTCTGGCCCAGTATGAATAGTTGAAAGACTTGTCTTACTGTTGCTATGGGATTGATTTCTCTAGTTTGGGTCTCTGAGGCTCTGAGAGAGAAGGTGGGCTGGGGGATAGGGTAGGGTTGAACTCTATTTCAAGCTCACTCTTGTGTTTTTTTTTCCTTTCCTTTTATTTTCAGCTCTCTAGTAGAAATCTTTTGCACCACAGAATGCCAAGAAGATGATGAAGGCTGAGTCATCCTAATCAAACTTCCACAGCCTGGCATTCAGACCTCTATAACACGGGACAAAGGGAGGGAAGACCAGGATGTGGGATTATAAACCCATGTATTAAGCCATCGGGTTTTGTTGCAAGCTCATGTGCAGGGCTCTTGGGTTGGTTAGTGTAGCCTTGGTGCTAGTAGCATGGTGGAGAGAAGGGTGCTGAGTCGGCTCATTAGTTGATGTTGGATTTTTTACCTTATTTTGTATTCCTGATGTCACTGACTATGGAGACAGATGAAGTTTCTTTATCTTTGGTGCACATTTTCTACTTTAGAGGGGTTTGAGGGGTTGTAAGAATCAGAGAAAATCTCTAGTACTCCATCTTGTTGGTCATGTGGTCCAGAAGTGCTGAGGTTATCTACTTTATATAATTTGTTCATAGCATCATACATTTAAAGCCTACAGGCCGTCTACCCCAACCCCCTCATTTTAAAGATGTAGAAACTGAGGCACAGAGTTGAAGTGACTTGCCAAGGGTCACCTGGCTGGTAAGTGTCGGAGAAAGGATTTGAACATAGGCTTGGCTCCAAGTTTTGTTCCCTAATCACTGTATCATGCTGCCCCTGTGGGTTGACATCATCTTAACTAATTTGAAAGTTGTGAGGGACATAGATCAGATGTGATACCCTTAGAGAGTTCTCTAGACCAAGCCTTCTTCATTGTCTTGAAATTCTCTATAGGGACAAAATACCCCAGTGGTACACTATATAAGATACTAAAAATTTATTTTTAGCAGCCTACATCCTGAATGGACTTAAATTAATTGATCCATCTTCTGTTTTAAAAATTAAGCTTTACAATGACTATTTTCCTGCTTAACTCTCCCTAACTTCTCCCTCTTAACCTGAAAACAGAGAACAAAGTGACTGGGCCTGGGATGTTCCCAACGGAGCCTTCAAAACAGAGGCAGCTGCTTCTGCTCTTCTGAGTAATGCCTTTCTTCATCCGACACAGTAAAAAAAAAAATACACTGTGTCAACCATGGTTTAATTATAAATTTAAGAGTCCCACAGGAAAAGAAAGCCTGCAACACATTTAAATGAACCACATGACCACACAAGCTAAACTTCAGTCTTTTATGAAGGAGTTTCTTGAGTAGGAGTGGTAGCCTAGAGATGCTCTCTGGAGTTGATTTGTACTTCTTCCTAGGAACAGCTAGGAGACTATTTGGGGTAGGTTTCAGATACTTCAGAACATATTAAGCAATATACAGGGCCTAAGTCAAAACAATAAGTTCATAGAGAACCTATCTGATAACCTTCTTGATGTCAAAAGGACCCGATCTGTGCCTCTCTCCAGAGTTCTTCTCACCTCATGCCCAAATGAGAATCTTGCTCCCAACAATATTTGTGCCAGCTCCAGATACTAATCATATTGTTCCTTTATGTAATTATTTTTCAATTTGAGGTTCTGCTGTCTTAGGTCAAGTCTCAACTCATTTCATTCTCCATCTCTACAGAGTAGGATTAATTTGTGACTTTAATTAACTC
The DNA here is from genome assembly GCA_028627135.1 of Pseudochirops cupreus. Classification (NCBI taxonomy): domain Eukaryota; kingdom Metazoa; phylum Chordata; class Mammalia; order Diprotodontia; family Pseudocheiridae; genus Pseudochirops; species Pseudochirops cupreus. The sequence continues at coordinate 10,141 of JAQQSU010004080.1, read as the reverse complement.
TTCTCTGAGCCATTTCCTCTGTCAGATGGAGTGATCTAGCAAACTTTTATATTCTCCTATTCTAAGAGACTGGACTGAAGCATCTTATCCCACATAGATTAAGTATCAATAATTCCAGCAGAGTGAATGTGAAATTATGAAATTCCGATAACCTATCAATCAATCAAATCAATCACTCAACAGGCATTTATTAAGATTCCAAAATATTCCAGGTGCTATGGTAGATTCTGGGGATACAGATATGAAAGTGAAAGTCACTGCCCTTCAGGAGATGACAAATGATGAGGGGTGATGACGTGTACATACATGTAGGTCATTTGAGTAGTGTGTAGGGTGCTAGTAGCTGGAGGGATCAGGAAAGGTTTCATGAAGCAGGTAATACTTGGTCTGAGTCTTGAATGAAATTGCAAAGTCCAAGAGCCAGAGAAGAGGACAGAGTATATTTCAAATGTGGGGGGTAATTGTGCCTTCTCACCTTTAAAGGGGGCTCTGAGTCATGTTTTGCAATAACTAGATATCTTTTCTTAGAGAATAATAAAGAACCAATTCAAAGTAAAGAGTCACATTTCCTTTGAGGAAGCAATGTGGTATGATGGAGAGAGGGCCAGTCTTACAGTTAGAAGAGACTCATATTAATGAGGCAAGTCATTTAACCTCAGAACAACAGGTAAAAATATTTATTAAATGGAGATAATAATAATACTTGTGAGTATATGTGTTTGGGATAAGTTGATCCCTTCCCCCTTCCCCCAAAGTTATAACACAGAAACTAAGGGGCAAATAAAGAGATATTAAAGTAAGTGTAAAGATATACCTATCCCCTGCCATTCCCTTATACTATGTGGAAAAAGCTCTGATTAAATTGAAAGTAGAGCTTGGCCATTGACTAGGAAGAGACTGAATATGAATCCAGGTGGATATTCAAAAATGATCTTGCTAGACTGTAGTCAATTGAAGTGGAAGCATTTCTGGGAAGGGTGACTCCTGTGCCTCTAGACTAGAGGGAAATGGGGAGGAGGGAGTTTCTCTCTCTTCCCCCTTCATCAATAGGGCTTTACCCACTAAGAGACACTCCATCCAGCAGTTTGAGAATTTGTCAAGGTAAGGTTGAGATGCATCTAAGAGAGTGCAGAGACAGGCATTCTCTCTTGGAGGCCCAGACACAGAGAGAAGCAGAGCTTTGGGTAGGAATAGGTGTCAAGAAGTAGAACCCCTGACAGAAGAGAGGAGAGACAGTTATGGATTCAAGAGATAATTAGCCCTGGAAGTCAACTTGAGCTGAAGGTGGGTAAGCCTAAAGAGTCTAGCTGAGTGACCCATATATTTGAGATGCTATGCTTAAATGAGACTTCCACAAGGAGAAAAATGAGGAGACTCTGTAGTACTGGAGGCAGAAGTTGCATAAGCCACAAGTGTTCCTTATATGTGTACCTCATTACCAGCATACCCTGTTTGTGCCCATTCTTACCATGGGTGATATGGGTATTTGTGGGATCCGTACACCTCAAGTTTGTGGCGGGAATGTTTTGTAGTTCCTGTTCTTACTATACCGTATTAGTAAATGCTTTTACTTTGAGTTAATTGTGTCAATTGGATGACTATTAAGAGAGCTCACTAATGGGAGCTTGAGAATCATAGTTATAAGAGGGCAAACACACAAGATATCTTCAAACCTGGTTATAGCAGCTGCCCTTTGTGGACCCAACCTGCAAGGGGATGTACCAGTTGGTGGAGTCTCTAAGAAAGGATCCTATACTTCTACTACTTACTTCACAGTGTTGTTGGAAAGAAAATACTATATAAATGTGACTTTTTATCCTAATATTGTATGGGTTGAAAATTATTTTAAAATGAGAGTTATGACTCTTAGAAAAATGAGTGAATCTCAGATCCAAAGCTTTAGTCCCTTAAAAAAATGAACTACCTCAAAGGAAACTTTGGAAAAGACATATGGTAGATGAGTCACTCTGATTTCAGTCCAAACTAGAGACTCAAACACAGAACTACCTAGTTCACATTAAAAAACAAATATTTCTTCCAATGTCAGTTGAGTTCCCTGATCTGAACAACTACATTCATGAAGGATTCTTCATGAAACAGATCTTCAAGGAGGATCTAAATCTTCCTGGGCTGTGCATTCCTGGGCATCCTGTAGTCTAATCACTCTGGGCCCTATAGGAACTTGGCTTACATGCTTCAATCACAGGCATGCTGTGGCACATAACTGAAAGGGAGTGGGGTGAAAATCCCAGACTATGATCATCCTACACTTTTATTTTTTGGGGGGAGGCAATCAGGCTTAAGTGACTTGCCCAAGGTCACACAGCTAGTAAGTTTCTGAAAACAGATTTGAACACAAGTTCTCATTACTTCAGGGCTGTTGCCCTACCCACTGTACCTCCTAGCTGCTCCCACTGTTTACTTTCAAAAGAAATGTGAGATGTGCAAATTTAGAGATATCTCCACTCCAAATGTTCATATGGGCCATTTGTGCCCAACTGGTGATAGTCTTCTGAGCTTGTATTTATCTGATCAGACACAGTTGAACACACTGTACCTTGGCCTCAACATAGTGATGTTATTTTGGTCTTCTTTGAAAACCAAGGACAACAACAAACCAACTTTTAACCTCAGTTCTTAGTCCCTTGTACTGGTAAATGGGATGGGAAAAGCAAACAGAATCTCTGCCTTCTTTACTCTGTGATTCCTTGACATCGGTTTTGAGAGTTCACCCATTTGTAAATCAAATATGAAATGTTGCTTTTACATATGTGAAGGATCTCTGGGGAACTCTTTCTATCATAAGTGTCTATAACCTAATAGGCAGCTCCATAGAGAGTTTAGGTGAATTATGGAGGAAACACAGTTAGTAAGTGTGAGTGTAAGGATATGAACCTAGCTCTTCCTGATTCCTAGTCTAACATTCCATCAGGTCTTTGTGTTCAAAAACATCTTTATAATTATTTATAATTCTGTTTAGTACATTAAATTGTTTTTGTATTTCTCCCAATACCCCTTGGGCCAAAAATTATTCTACTTTCTTTTATAATCAAAGACAGGAATCTTTTGTGTGAAGGTAAATATAGCATCTGCCCAGTATTTTCCTTTTCTGAATCCAAATTTTTTTTTTCCAAAGTAGTTCTCCGTATTTTCTGAGTTTTGGCTCTTAGCACACGTGCCTCTCATTGGGATGCTGTTCATAGGTGGATGAAAGTCTTTGATTTTTGCATCTGTCTTTGTGTTTGTTCCTTCTGCAAGCTTATCACTAATCTCACATCTCATTCTCTTAGTCTGAGATTAAATTTCCACATGGTATTCGGCCTGCCAGGGCAGCCTTTCTTTCCATAGATGACCTTCCTGTTTAGGAAGTTTCACACGTCTATTGTCTAAGCAAAGGCCTTTTCTGTTCTGAGCCAATCAAAATAGGGTAACTGTTTCTTCTGTGTGTTAGGTTTCCTGTTTCATTCATCTCCTCTGACTTGTGGAACACCCTGTCTAATAATTTGAAGTTAAGCCAACGTAGCTTAATTACAACAACAAGGAGACCCAAAGAGATCAGAAAGCAACTTTTCCAGCAAGGTACTGAAGGAGATTGAAAGCTTTGATAAAATGGTCCCTACCAGGAATTACTAGAGCCAGATTGCAATGGCTTCTCACAACAAACAAGAGGTTGATTCATTGCTTTGCTTATTGTCTAAGTTTAAGAAAGTGATGAAGGAAATGTCAGTAATGTGTGTTAAACTTAAAAGTATTTTGTGGGCATTTTTTTCGGATAGCTGCTTGCTAAATATTTACCAGGATACTCCTGGTCCCTACTTTCATGGAGATTATAGTCCTAATACAAATACATATAACTAAAACACAAAATATTACATGATAAGTGCATTAGAATCATGCAAAACATAGTGGTATGTGAGATGTGAGGGAAAGATTTTTGAATGCCAGGCAAAGGAGTTTAAACTTTCTTTGGTAAGCAAGATTTCTGGGTAAAGGAATGATGGGACTACAAAAATGTATAAGAGAAATTATCCTCAGTGGTGCAGGGGATAGAGTGCTGCCCCTGGAGTCAGAAAGACTGGAGTTCAAATCCAGCCTCAGACACTTAGATCCTGACCTTGGGCAAGTCACTTAACCTCTATCTTCATTTCTTCATCTGTAAAATGGGGATAATAGTAGTGCCTAACCCCTCCTGGGGTTGTTGTGAAGATCAAATGAGATAATCATTGTAAAGATAATAAATTGTAAAGTGGCTTGTCCTGAAGTAGTGGTTGTGGGACTATTGAGGAAGGGATGGTTATACAAGATGTTACCAGGTAGAATGCAACCTGAGTACCTACTGGACATGAAAGATTAGGGAGAGGGAAAAGTCAAAGATAAGACCAAGGTTTTGAACATTGAAGATAGGCTAAAAGGTGGTATAATAACAAGAAATAGGAAAATCAGGAGAACAAGATTATGGGAAAATCATTAAGCCCATCAACTGGCACTAAGGGCAAAAACAAGACAATCCCTTCCATTAAAAAGCTTACATTCTACTAAAGAAATACAACAGGTTCGCAAATAAGTAAATTCAAATTATATGCCCAATGGATACAAAATGGTTTTTATTGCTTCTTTTGAGGGTACTAACAACTCAGGGAATCAGGGAAGGCCCCTAGGAGAGGGGAAAAATCTTGGGCTGAGGGCTGAAGAAAGCTAGTCATTCTCAGAAGTGGAAAAGAGGAAAGAGTAAAATAGAGGAAATGTGAAATAGCCTATTCAAGGCATAGGATCAAGAGATGGAACATCAGGTACTGGGAACAGCAAATGCAGGCTATTTTGGGTGGAGGGCCGAATACCAGAGAAAGGGTAATATGTAGTTGGCCTGGAAAAGTAGGATGTAGCCAGATTGTGAAGGGTGTTAAATGCCAAACAGAGGAGTTTAGATTTTATCCAAAGGACAATACAATAGGTGCAGAGGATTGGTTGGGAGCAGAAGTTTCTGGCATCAGGAAAGCCAATTAGGAGGCTATGAGAATAATCCAAGTGAGAGGTGATGAGGTCCTGAAGCAGAGGAGTGGATGTCCATAGAGAGAAGGGTTCACATGTGAAAGATGTTGTACACATGGAATTGACAGGACTTGGCAACTGATTGGATAAGGTGGTGGTAAGTGAGAGCAGAGAGTCAAGGTTGATTGCTAGAGGGCCAGCAATAACTATAAGAATAGAGGTGCATTTCTTTGCCTACCCTCTAACTTACTACCCTTCTACCCCCCCCCAAAATGATTACTAAGTTCATATAAAAAGAATATTAAAAATGGCAGAGCCCTCAAAAGAGATAGACAAATTAACAGAAAGGGCTGGTCAGGTCTTTTGGACATATTTATAATGAACCCAGCTTTAGACATGTTGAGTTCGAGGTAGTGCTAGGACATTCATACAGGGATGCCTTATAGACAGGAGTGTACTGAAAGCAATCTGAACTGGTGTAAGAGAACAGATTGTTAAATTTTTAGTGTGAGCATTTATTTATACTTTTAAAACTGCTACAATTCAGGGCTTAGTTTATTGTTTTGTTGATTGTCTAGACTTGAAAAGTGGTGGAGAAAATGTTAATAATTCAAATTAAATTTAGAAGTGTTTCATGCATCCTTTTTTTTCCTGGAGAGTTAGTTGCTAAACATTTGCCAGCATCCCACTGCTTATAGGCAAATGGAGATGAGGTTTGCAGCTCAGAAGAGGGGTCAAGAATGGAGATGGCTTTTTAGGAGTAGTTGAAGCAATAAGAGTAAGATTATCAAGGCAGAGAATTGTAGATAGGAAAGAAGACATAATACCAGAGTGCAGAAGAGGATAAAGTGACTGGAATAGACAAAACATGGCTATAGGCAGGGACTCAGCCTGCCCTTTTGTCCTCTAGCTAGCTACTTTCTTTCAGTAAGATTGTAATCATGGTAAGGCTTGTGAAACCCAGTGAGAAGTGGGAAGTATGCCCAGATCAGAGCAATTGGAAGCTGCAGCATTGAGCAGAACAAGGATCACAATGGAGATAACCAAGGGAGAACCTTAGCGAGGTGGGACACAGCCAGAACCTCCAGTGCCTAGCCCTGCTGCAGTATCTTTTCTTGCAGCAGCGGAAATGGGAGGCTGGACATCTTTTGTTTTTTTTTTTTGCTTTTTGGAGGGGCAATTGGGGTTAAGTGACTTGCCCAAGGTCACATGGCTAGTAAGTATTAAGTGTCTGAGGCCGGATTTGACTCCAGGGCCAGTGCTCTATCCACTGCGCCACCTAGCCGCCCTGAGGCTGGACATCTAGACTGTGATTTTTTGGGTGTCTAGGTTTATGGTATGCCTCCTGCTGAAGGCAGTTGGGTCTGATCTAAGGAGAACCACTGGGGTTGGGAGGAGATGCCCATGCTAGGTGCATTGATGCATTTGCTTTTTATTTATTTATGATTAAATAGATGTATATAGTTGTGCCTTTGTAAGTGGCCTCAAGTGAAATGCAGCTGGAATGGGATGAGAAGAGGAATTTTCATGGAGTAGGATGGAGGCTGAGCCTTGATGCAATTGGGCACACCACACCAACACTTTAGCAACTAGGTGGCACAGTGGATAGAGTGCCAGGTCTTGAATCAAAAAGAACTGAGTTCAAATCTGACCTTAGGTACTTACTACCTGTGTGACCCTGGACAAGTCATTTAATGCTGTTTGCCTCAGTTTCCTCATCTGTAAAATGAGCTGGAGAAGGAGATGACAAACCACTCCAACATCTTTGTGATCCCAAAAGGGGTCATGAAGAGCCAGATACAACTGGACCTACACTAGACCTCAATAAAGAATCTGGGCCCATACCCATGAGGTAAGTTGCTTCTTGGGTGGATGGGATGATGATAACAGATGATGGAGAGAAGGCAGAGCTTCCTTCAGCTCAGCTTAAATCTTTGGCTATGCCATAAAGAATCATCTTTGGACTGGAAATAACAAGTGAAAAAAGATTAAAAGAAAGTCGATACCCAACATAAGTATTGTGATAAAAGAAGGACAGAAAGAAAGAGAGAAAGAGAGAAGCAGAGAAAGAGAAAGGAAGAAAGGGAGGAAGAAAGACAGGAAAGGAAGAAAGAAGAGAAGGAAGGAGGAAAGGAAATGAAGAGAAGGGAAGGGAAGGGGGAGAGGGGAGGGAAGGGAGGGGAGAGAGTGGAGGGAAGGGAAGGGGAGGGAAGGAAGGAAGGGGAGAAGAGGGAAGGGAAGGAAAAAAAGAGAAAGAGAAAGGTGGAGAAAGAGAGAGGAAGAAAGGAAAGAAGAGAGAGAGAGAAGGAGGAAAAGGGGAAAGGAGGGAGGGAGAAAAAAGAAATAAAAGGAAAAGAAAGAAGGAAGATGGAAGGAATAAAGGAAAAAAGAAAGTGAGAAAGAGCATTTGTTAAGTACTTATCACATGCCAGATATTTTGCTAAGAGAAGAGGATACTGAAAAAATAAAATTAAGTGGTCCTCACTCTCAAGTAGCTTACATTCTACTATGAGAAGACAGAGCATAAGAAGGAGCAAGAAAGGAAGAGGAGAGAGTGAGATTCAGTGGCAGAGAGAGATACTACATACAGAATGTCCTGGGTTTCAATAAAGGGGGAAAAATGAAACCTACAAACTAGATCAGTGAATTTGACTTTTATTTCTGGCAAACTTATGTATTATTGGAGAGATATCAGCAAACATCTAGATGAAAAAGTGAGAATTAAATTAAATAACCATTTATTAAATGCCTGCTCTGTACGGGGAATTATGCTAAGTGCTGGAGACACAGAGTCAAAAATGAAATAGAGCCTCCCCTCAAGGACACTGAATATATAACGTGGATTCATCAAGAACAGGTTAACTGTGTTCCTTTTTTTTGGAGGGGGGCGGGGAATAGATTGTAACTGGTGGACTAAGGGAATGTTTTAGATACGGTTCATCTACATTTTGACCAAGTATTAGACAAAGTCTCACATGCTATTCTTGTAGAAAAGATGAAGAAATATAGGTAAATAGATACAACTGTTACTTGTATTACAAGTATATGTTGAAGTATATATGTATATATATATATATATATATATATACACATATACGCACATATGTTGAAGTATATATCTACATATGTTGAAGTATATATAAATATATACATGTTGAAGTATATGTTGACGTACATATATACAGATATGTATATATATATGTGTGTGTGTATATATATGTATATATATGTATGTGTGTATATATATATATATATATACATGTACACACACACACCAACCAGGGAGGCAGAGTCAAAGAGCTGAGTCACTCAGAGGTGGGGTCACATCTGAAACAGAGTGATGGAATCCTGATGGGAAAGTGAGGTTAGAGGAAGCAGGAGAAGGAGGAAGTCAGAGCCTGGAAGCCAAAATGAAGCCATAGCAAAATACACCAATAGAAGATATTCTGGAGACAGAGTAATGGATCAGAAAGCTGTGAATGGACTTACAATAGGGAACAACAGGGAGTCAGTGTCACAAAAGTGAGTGACTTGGAGATGGACCTGTGACTCCTGTGGAGGAGCAAACCTTGACTTTGTTGCTTACTGAGATCCCCCAGGGCAGCGGTTCTCAACTTGTGGGTCGTGACCCCTTTGGGGGTCACGTTTCACAGGGGTTGCCTAAGACCATTGGAAAACACATATTTCCGATGGTCTTAGGAACCAAGACACCGCCCCTCTATCCGTCTCCAGGAGGGTCCGCCCACATGCAGATATGCCCACACACTAGTATTAAAGGGTAATTAGGCATTAGAAAGGTTGAGAACCACTGCCCTAGAGTAATGCTGTAGGTCACATGTACTGTATACATTTCCAAGAGAGTCCTTTTTGTGCTTTTTTTTTTTACTGTAAATAAAAAAACTACTCTGGGCTTAATGTCTTATAAGCCTACTGCTTGTAAGAGAGACTTTAATGACCATCCTTTGGAAAGTGCTACACATTATTGATATTTTCAGGCATTGTCTTGATTGGGCCACACAGGCCAGATTAGTGACATAGCTGAGCCAATTTGGCCCTTTAGGAAATGCCAGATACTGATGGTGCCAGATTTCACTTGGGTAGGGGTGGGTGGAGCAGAGAAGCCAGAGGGAAGGATGGAAGGATCCCCCAGATCTCTGACAGAAGGGTTAGAAGTGGCTTCCAGTAATAACAGCTAGTATTTCTATAGCATTTTAAGGTTTGCAAAGCACTTGAAATGTTATCTTATTCAGTCCTCACAACAACCCTGAGAGGTTGGTGCTGTTATTATCTCCTTTTCACAGATGAGAAAACTAAGGTTGACAGAAGTTAAATTACTGTGCCAGGGTCACACAGCTAATAAGTGTCTGAGTCCAGATATGAGTCAGGTTTTCTTGATTCCAGAACCAGAGCTCAATCCACTATACCACCTAGTTGCCATGGTCTAAGATTTATGCCTGAGCCCCTTCAGGATCCAAAGGAACATTAGGCTTAACAACAACAATGACAATATAGCATGTTAACATATAGCATATAATTTAATCCTATAATCCAAATCTCAAAGGATTAAATGTAAACTCACATACTTGGGTTCAAGAAATCAACTTCTCAAGTTCAAGATGGAGGCACATAGTTAATTTGTTTGGAACAGATCTGGGAGTGTTCATTGACTACAAGTTTAATATGAGCCAGTACTATGATATGGTCACTACAAAAAGAATGAAGTCTTGCACTATATTGAGGCCTAGCTTCCAGGAATGAGGAGATGAAAGCTGTAAGGCAAATACTCTGTCTTAGACAAATATGAAGATATATCTGCAACACTATGTTCAGTTCTGGGCACCACAGTTTAGGGAGGCCATTGATAAGTCAACCAAGATGGTGACAGGTCTTGAATCCAAGCTACATGAGAATAACAGAAAAAACTGGGGGCTGTGTCTCTTGAAGAGGAGAAGTTTGTGGATGGAGTGGGGAACCTTCAAGTACCAGAAGGGCTTGTGATCTTAAAGAAGGATTGAGCTTCAGTTTGGTCCCAGCAAGCAAAGTAAGGAACACTTGGGTGAACATGGAAAAGAACCAAATCTATGCTCAATGGAAGGAAAAACTTCCCAACCATTAGAACTGACTGTAACTGCCTTGTGGAGTTCCCTTACTG
>JAQQSU010000408.1:0-24843 GCA_028627135.1 Pseudochirops cupreus | reverse complement strand
AACTTGATGAAGACCAAATGATCCAAACAGTTCCACATGTGCTGAAGGACAGAAACAGAGGATTATATTTGAAATGATGAATCTCCATTAAGAATAGCTTGTTAGATGGCTTTGTTTAAAGTAGATGATGCATTTGACTCGTTAGTTCCAAAGTTGTCCTGCTTAGATGTGTCTCTTCTATGTTTCGTTCTTTTCTGTGCATTAAAATGCTTAATCAAAGCATGTTTCTGGTTTTTTTCTTCTTATTTTTGTCATCACTATTGCTAGTTCTTGTTTCTTCTTAAATTTATACCTCCTAGCTCCTCTTCTTTGTTATAAATAAGTGTAATCAAGCCAAATAAAGCTACACATTGACCACAATCCATTTCCATGATGGAAGTAGAACTATGTATATTTACATAATTCGAAAATTTTACATCTCCTTACCTCTCTGTCAGAAGGTGGGAAGAATGTTTCATCATTAGTTCTCTGGAGTAAAGGTTGATTGGCTGTTGATTAATTGAAGTTTCTAAGTGACTTTCTAGGATTATTCGATTAAAAAACCCCTAAAAGAAGAGATGTAGAATGATAGTTTGAAGAAGCAGAAGTCAAGTGAAAGTTTCTTAAGAATGGGGTAGACTTGGACATTTTTTTTTTGGTGGAGCAGTGAGGGAATCGGTAGACCAAACTCCTTGAAAAGTTGGGAGGAAATGGGATCACGTACTCCAATTAAGAGGTTAATTAAGGAGACTTTTCACAGACTAAAACAAAGAAAGAAAAGATTGGAGAAGATGTAGGAGTTCTCATTTACAAAGTAGGAGAGATGAGTGAGCTCATAATAGATGAACTTGACTTAAAAAAAATAATTTCCCTTTTTATTGTTATGAACCTGATATTCATCAACAAACATTTATATTTCATCACACATAAAAAACCCCAGAAAAACAGAATTTCATAAAAGAGTGAATTTCCACTATTTTACTTTAGTTCTACTGTTTTTTAAAAAATATATTAGATTTAACATGGTAATTTCGACATTGCCCTTCTTGTCTTTATTTCCTGAATTTTCTTTGTTCTCTTCTGTTTGTTTTTTTAATGATTTATTTATACTTCTTTGTTTATTTTTATTTATCATAATCTTCATCCCCTAGCTTTTCTCTGCCCTCCAAAATGAATGCCTTTCCTTGTGACAAATAAGAGTAAATATGCAAAGCAAATACACACATTGTCCGAATTTGAGATTGTGTGTTCATTTTAAATCTCTAGTCCATCACATCTATGCCAAGAAGTAGGAAGCATGATTCATCATCAGTTTTCTGGAATCAATTGGTTATTTCATTGATCAAAATTTTAAGTCTTTTAAAATTGTTTTCCTATAAAAATGCCATAGGAGGCATTGTATAAATCATTCTTCTGCTTCTGCTCACTTTGCTTTGTATCAGTTCATAAAGTCCTTCTCAGTTTCTATATATCTATACTTTTCATAATTTCTTATAAAACAATATTCCATCATATTTTTATACCATCACTCATTTAACTACTCTCAATCAATGGGCACCCACTTTGTTTACAGGTTTCTGCTACAACAACAACTCTCTTTGTCTCTCTCTCTCCACAGACACACACACAAATATATAAACACATGCACACATTTATCTATCTCTCTCTATAGATATGTGTATTTATGCATGGCTTTCTTTGATCTCTTTGGGATATAAATCTAGTAGTGGTACCACTGAGTCAAAAGGTATGAAGAGTTTTAGTGACTTCAGTTATAGTTCCAAATTATTTTCCAGAAGGGTTAAACCACTTCAAAGCTCAATAATACAAGAGTGAGATTGTCCTCTCATCTCCCTTCCAACTATTGTCATTTTCCTTTTGTGCTATCTTTGCCAATCTGATGAGTTTGAGTTAGAACTTCAGAGTTGTTTTCATGTTCATTTCTACTATTATTAGTGATTTTGGGCATACTCTAATATGGTTGTTGATCTTGTGAGAGCTACCTATTCCTATCTTTTGACCATTTATCTATTAGGAGAATGACTCTTGCTCTTATATATTTACATCAATTCTTGACATATCTTTGATAGAAGATCTTTATGAAAGAAAACTACTGCAAAGCCTTTTTATCTCCATTAACTGTTTCTTTTCTAATGGTAATTACATTGGCTTTGTTCATGCAAAACCTTTCAATTTTGTGTAATCAAAATGGTTTATTTTAAGCCTTTTTGATCCTTTGTCCCTTGTTTGCTCAAAGGTTCTTCCCGTCTCCATAGTTGTCTCCATAGTTTTGAAAGGTCTCTCTTTCCCCCTTCACTAATATATTTGTGATATATCCTTTTAAGCCTAGGTCTTGATTTCATTTGGAGATTATTGTGGTATATGGTATGAGATGATAGTCTAAACATAATTTTAGTCAAACTTCTTTTCAATATTCCCAGCAGTTTTTGTCAAATAATAAGTCCCTATCCTAAGAGCTGGAGTGCTTATATTTATTAAAACTATGTTACAAAGTTTTTCTGCTGCTTGGTCTTATGTACCTAATCTATTGCACTGATCAACTTTTGTATGTTTTAAAACTAGTGCCAAGTTGTTTTGGTGACCACTGCTTTGTAGTATCATGTGAGATTCATATTTCCTTTTCATCATTTTTTATTATTTCTCTTTAGAATCTTGACCTTTTATTCCCCAGATGAATTTTGATGTTACTTTTTTCTAGTTCTATAAAGTAACTCATTGGTATTTTAATTGAAATAAAACTGGATCTGTAAATTAATGTCAACAATATTACAATTATTTTTATTTTATTGGCATGGCCCAACCATAAGCAATTAAGAGCTCTCTAATTATTTGGATGTGTCTTTATTTCTGAAAAGAGTGCTGTGTAGTTTTATTTTTTGTTTGTACTCTAGTAGCCAGACTCATAGATATTTTATACATTCTATAGTTATTTTGAATACATCTTTCTGCTGGGTTTTGTTGCAATGTAATGAAAGACTGTTGGTTATTCTGTTTTTTTTTTTTATCCTGCTACATTAGAATAAGGTCAAAAGATTGAAAAAAATAGAAGAAAATGTAAGACACTTACTACCAGAAACTGATCTAGAAAATAATTCAAAGACATACAATTTAAGATTCCTGGATCCCCTAAAATCCATGGTTAAGCAAGCAACGTGGACAGCATATTTCAAGAGATCATAAAAGAAATTCCTCTTTATTTTTATGTGAATCATTTCTTACTGTACAGTAATATTTTAGAGCATTCATTTAACAGTTTGTTTAAACCATTACTCAGTTGATGGGCTTCTGGGTCTGTTTTCTATAGCTCTACACTTGACTCCCTGTCAATACACAATCAAACCTATTCTCTCCTGCCAGGAGATTCACTCCTTGTAGCTTCATTCCACCTAGGACACTGCATCTAGGTATTTTTGGTGAGAGTCAGGCTCTACTCTTGGCTTCAGATTAACTGTAGAGTCATGATCTATCTTCACCTAGCCAATGACCATCTGTTCTTCCAATTCAATCAGAGAACTTCATACTTCATAAAGAGGTGACAGAGCTTGAACACGTTTTGTACTTCATTAGCATAGCAAATGTATTTGTTATCTAACTTTTAATTTCTGTGATTAAATCAACTATTGGAAAGGAGGTAATTAAATCTCTTCTATTTTTATCCATATGTATATCTTTCTATGCCTGTATCTATATCTAAGCTTATCTATATATTTACTTGTTGGGGGAGAGTGTTATACAGTGCCTTTAATGATTACAAACTGCTCATTACTGTATTGCTATTCTCCCTGTGAGGTTATATAGATGGAAATTATGAAATTTTATACCCATAGAAGAAAGAAAGATAATAGATAATTTAAAGGGTAAAGGAATATTGAATGGTGAGTGGCACTATTTTATTAATGGTGTCATATTCAGGAATTCTGATTAATTGTGCTAGAAGATATAGTATTTAAGTTTTAAAGAGAAAAGCTTACAGAATTACAAAAATACTTTTTTTGTCCTTTTTTTTGTTTTTAACAAGATGTGAGATTTCATTTGCTTCAGAACTCATGGAAAGGAAGCTCCCTCTCAGTGACTTCTGTAAATATAACTTTAGAGAGTTGCTTGGGGCACATAGCCAATTGGAGGTTAGACTTGAACCCAGGTGTTCCTAACTCCAAAGTGGGCTCTTTAACTGTGATGCAGTGTTGCCTTTCACAAAAAGACACAGTAACACAATACTTGTAGAAGACTTTAACATTCCTCTTTAAACACTGGATAAATCTAATATAAAGATGAATAAAAAAAAAACAGAATTGAACATACTGTTGAAAAGAAAAGATTGAAACACGCTATCTTCTGAATGACAATAGAAAAGAAAATATATACTTCTTGATATCATATAGTTTTGTTAAACTGATCTATGCTCAGACACAAAGTAATCATAAATAAATGTAAAAAAAAGAAGTATCACAATCTTTTGCAGTGTGTAACAATAAAAGTCACGGTAAATACGAGTAATAAAAGCAAAAAATACAAATGGAGACTAAGTAATGACATCCTGAATAACTTGTGAATCAAGAAGTCACAAAACAGCAGCCATATTAAAGAGAATGATGACAACGACACAACATAATAACATTTTTGGATGAAACTAACGTAATCCTAAGAGGAAAAATATTCTCTCCGAAAATAAAATAGAAAACAAAAGCTTAAGAAGCATATAGTGACAGAACCTAGAAAATAAAGCTAGGCAATTGACAAACCCAGAAGAGTTACAAAAGAAGACTTCTAAATAACTAGAGGTAAAAGATAAAATTAAAAACAAATAGTCTGGAAATGATAAGACAATAGTTTTTTAATAAAAATATAGCAAAGCTTATAGATTATTCAACTTGATTTTTAACAGGAGAGAGGAAAAATAAGTCACCAAAATAGGAGTTCAATAAAATTAATTTGCAATGAGAATAAAGGTAAAAACAACGTAACCGAAGCCACTATATAAAATTATGTGCCACCAAAACTGAGGATTTAAAGTCTACAGATAGTTATCGAAATAAATATTCATAAACAAGATTTAGCAATATTTAAAAATCCAATCTCAGGAAGAGAAATCATTACAACTATAAACGAAGTACGAGAGGGAAAAAAAATCCCTGAACCCGATGGATTTGCAAACGAATTCTGTCGATCAGTTATGTTGCAAAAAACCAAACCAAACCAAAAACCCAATTCTTAATCATTAAAAAACCCCCCGCTGTACTAAACTCCTTTAGTGATACAACTATAAGCATAAAATTCAAACCCGGGAGTGTATAAAACAATAGTTAAGTCTCTCTATTGAGTATTGCTATGAATTTTAAAAAGTAAAATCTTCATGAAATACTACAACAATATATTGAGAAAATGATTCATTATGATTGAGTTATATTCTTATTAAAGAATGGCTCAACGCTGGAAAAATAATTAACATTATGAATGAAGTAAACAACAAAACCCACATACATGTATCAATAGATACAGAAAAATTCTTTAGCTTAATGTAGAACTCATTTTTGTTAAATATCCTAAAAAATACAGGCATAAGAAGGACCATCTCTAGTGTGGTCTAAAGTATAGAGCTAAAACAGGAGCTAGAAGTATTTACAATAGAGAAACAGCAGATTTCCTAATATGAACAGAAATAGGGCACAGATGCCTCCTGACCACACTGTTATTTGACATAGTCCTAGAAATATTGTTGATAGCAATAAGATAAGGGAGAAATGAAAACTATAAATATAGGCAAAAAGGAGATAATGTTATCCCAATTTACAGGTGTCACGATTGTTAAGTTAAAATCTCCAGTGAAACAAGAAGTCAATTAATTGGTTGAAGTGATTAATTACTATAGTAAAGTAGCAGGAAAAACCCACAAACTAGCAAAATAAACAGGTGGAAATGATGGAGAAATTCCTTTCAATACAGCTTCAATGTGCATATAACGTGTGGTCGTTCACCTACCAAAATATGCTCAAAGGTTAGACAAAATAGTATAAAACATTTTTCCAGAAATAAAGGAAAGCAAATAATTAGAGACATATTCAAAAGAGCACAGACCCCAAGTTGGGGGTGACTTTCAAAGCTATCCTAGATAAAAGGTGGGAGGGGAAGACAGGCACGTAAACAACCTTTCCACGGGGCTGTAAATTTGCCCAACGATTCAAAACAACAATAACGGCGACGATAACAATTTGCAATCGTCCAAAGGCCTCATTTCGGATATGTGAAGAATGAGGTCTGGAGAGGTTGTGCCTCACCCACATTCATGCAGGTGGTGAGTCTTAGAGGTGAGGTTCAAATCTTCTGTTGTTCTGTACAAAAAAGATAATATACTTGAAAAAAAAACCTAGACTTGTGATGTCAACAATGCAGGAAGCTCCAGGTGAGTTACCACCTCTCCACAATTTATAGTCTTGATCTTGGAGATTTGCCTGTGGCATTAAGAGATTAAGTCAGTCATATGGGAGGCAAGAAGGCCAGTGTCCTTGGATCATAATGAACATGGAGAGGAGTAAGGAAAATGAGGAAGTGGCCAGGTTGTGAAGGGTTTTAAAAGTCAAATAGACATTTTTATATTTCACCCCGAAGGGAATTGGAAGATGCTGGAATTTACTGAGCAGAGGAATGACATGCTCAAACCTGTGCTTTAGGAAGTTCATTTGGACAGCTGAGTAGAGGCTATACTTACAGGGGGAAGGACTTGAGCAGACAGATTAACCAACAGACTATTGCAATTGTCCAAGTATGAAGTGGTGAGGGCCTGTATCAGCGGTGACTGACTGAGCAGAGAAAGAATGAAAGAAACTAGGAGTGAAGGGGGGCGGGTGGTCTGATATGTCAACGTGTTTTAAAGTTTCTTGAGGCATATGTAACCTTAAAACCACCTTACGGCATTTGGGCTGCTCTATATTATGGAACAGTAATCATCAAAATTTAGTGCCGCAGTTTTTTATGAGGTTTGAAAAATGCATTTCCTCATTTGTAAGGTGTGGAAAACAGTACTTGTAGTAACTGCTTCACAAGCTTGCCTTAAGGATCAAATCAAGTCATGTATGTAAAACACTTTGTGAGCTGAAAAGCACTCTACAGATACCAACTATTGCTATTATGGCTTAAAATTGAAAACCTGATCCACAGGACTGTTTAGATAAACGTTACCCAGAAGCAATTGAAAGCAGGAAGCCCATGTTTGATAAATTGAATAATACAAACTCCATGGGAAAGGTCTTTCTGTTTGATAAGAACTACTGGGAAAACTAGAAACCCGTTAGACAGACTATAAATTTAGATTAACACCTTATACCATACACCATAATAAATTACAAATAAGATAGGGGTATATCATAAGAAAAATTGGAGTACACCAAAGGAGGCATCTTTCAAAACCATGGTTTGGAGAAAATTATTTTTTCTCCATTTAATAGTATTTTATTTTTCCCATTACATATATAGAGAGTTTTCAACATTTCCTTTTATAAGATTTTGAATTCCAAATTTTTCTCCCTTTCTCCGTCCCTTCCCAAGACAGCAAGCAATCTGATATAGGCTATATGTGTACACTCGTATTAAATATATTTTCATATTAGTCATGTTGTGAAAGAAGAATCAGAACAAAAGGGTAAAACCAGGAGAAAGAAAAAAAAACAACAAAAAAAGAAAATACTGTGCTTTGATCTGTATTTACACTCCATAGTTCTTTCTCTGGATATGGATAGCGTTTTCCATCATAAGTCTTTTGGAATTTTCTTGGATCACTGTATTGTTGAGAAGAGCTAAGTCTATCATAGTTGATCATTGAACAAAGTTGCTGTTACTGTGTACAATGTTGTATTGGTTCTGCTCACTTCACTAAATATCTGTTCATGTAAGTCTTTCCAGGTTTTTTAAATCCATCTGCTCATCATTTCTTATAGCACAATAGTATTCCGTCACGTTCATATGACACAAGTTGTTCAGATATTTCCCAATTGATGGGTATTTTCTCAATTTCCAATTCTTTGTCATCACAAAAAGAGCTGCTATAAATATTTTGGTACATGTAGGTCCTTTTCCATTTTTTTTATGGTAAGAGAAAATTCTTAAATCAGTGGTAGAAAAGATCAAATAGAAGAAAAGATGCAATTCTAGTTACCTAACATTTTTCTTTTTTTTTTTGAGGGGGGGAAGGCAAGGCAATTGGGGTTAAGTGACTTTCCCAAGGTCATACAGCCAGTAAGTGTATCAAGTGTCTGAGGCCAAATTTGAACTCAGATCATCCTCACTCCAGGCCTGGTGCTATATTCACACTGCCACTTAACTGCCCCAATTACATAACATTTTCAAAAAAGCTTTTTTCACAAACAAAATCAATGTTCCTAGAATTAGAAGAGAAAATGTCGGGTGAGGAAAAAAATCTTTGCATCCTTTATCTGTAATAAACGTGATGTAGAAAATTGCCATGAGACAAAGAACTAACAGACAAGTGGTCAAATATTATTAACAATTTCAAAAGAAGAGATACAAACATTCAACATTCTGAAAAATGCTAAGATCATTATTGATAGGAGAAATATAAGTAAAAACAACTCTGAGGTTTCACCTTGTGCTCAAAACATTGCCAAGAAAGATAAAGGCAAAGACAGTCAATATTGTAGGGATTGTAGGAAGACAGTCACTTGCTAATGCTGTCACTTGGACCAACTATACCAAAAAGCAATTTGCAATTGTGCAAAAAAGCCAATAAATCTTATATTCTTTTGCGCTGTGAGCTCCCTACTGGGCGTATACCCTAGCATTGACAAAGACAGAAATGTTTCATGTATATTACAAAATTCATTGTAGTACTCTTTGGCAGGAATAAAGAATTGGAAAAAAATTTGGGTTTCCATTAGTTAAAGGCTAAACAAATTTTGATGTAGGAATATGATTTAATGTTGTACTGTTAGGGAGGATGAAAGGAACTCAGAAAAACATGGGAAGATCTGTGAACTGAGACAGAGCAAAACAAGCAGAATGTGGAGAATAGACACAATGATTACAATAATATCAAGGTCAACAGCGCTACAAGGAATCAAAATCAAATTTCTACGACTAATCTAAGTTTCAGAGAACAGATAAGGCAACACATCTCTCTCTTGGTAGGGGGGTGGAGAGCTACAGGTGCAGAATTTTGTTGGTTATTTTGCTGGTCAGTTTTGCTTCTCTCTTTTTCTTTGTTACAAAGAATAGTTCAATTGAGGGAGTGAATATTTTGGAAAATATGTATTAAAAGATTCATGATAGTACTCTTTGGCAGTAGTAAAGAACCAGAAACAATTTGGGTTTCTATCAGTGAAAGGATGAACAAATTTTGACATAGGTATGTGATTGAATGTCATACCGTAAAGCCACACATGAGCAGCTTTCCAGAGGACTGCTGCTTTGAACAGCTTTCAAGGTTCTGATTACATGGTATAGTGAACTCTCTATCCAATAACAAATCAGAGCAAAATATTTACAGAAAACCATGGTACAACATTCAGAATGTTACAGCTTATCACAGAAAATCAAAATACAGCATTCACCACGCCACAAATCAACAACTTATCACTAAAATGGCCACATAGCTTTCACCAAAGTGGTCACGTAGTTTTCAGCAAAGTACAATTATTTAGTAACTCAATCATTCAATTCTGCTTAAGGAGGCTTGCCTCCTTAAGGGTCACAAAATACAAAAGTCAAAGTTCTCCCTCCATGGGGTGCAATTAAGTTACAACTTCAACAGTCACTACTCAGTACCCTCTTAAGAGGCAGGGGAAAGTACAAAAGCCATCCACCCCTAGGTCACAAGTAAATTATAATTTTATCAGTTACTGCTCAGTATTCTATTTCATTAGTCACTACTCAGTCAATTTCATCAGTCACTACTCAGTACCCACAGAGAGGTCTTTTCATCTTGATCTGGGGCAGACGCTTCAGCTTCCATGGTTCCTCTTCCATGGTCCCAGCTCCTGCCAGAATCTAACCAACTTCCACCTGAGTTCAAAAGCAGAGAGCTCCTAACTCCTTGTCTAGCTCTCTGTGCAGGTCCTGCTCCACATTGGAGCTCATAGTGTCCAGTCCATCTCAAATCCTTCACAGTCTCTGTTCCTGGGAAGACAAGACTTAACAAAGCCACAACAACATTTGTACAAGACTGGCACCACAGTCGTGCTTCCTCAGTCTTCAGCAGCTCCAGCTGGCCCTTGAATTTTTTTGCCACCACAAATCCAAGTTCTGTGTCAGTTCTCAGTCCTCAATTCTCAGTTCAGTCTTCAGTAGTAGTAATCTAGCCTCCAGATGCTCACTGAGAGAAATTCTTTCTCTCTCTTTTTCTTTCCAGCAGCAGCTGCCCTGAGTCCACAATGTTTACCCCAGGAAATTCTGTCTGTCCAGTTTGTGTTCTTCCTTACATATGATATAGCTCCTCCCTGTTCTGCTCCTTCCTGTTACATCAGCAACTCACTCCCAAGGTGTTAACTACTTCTGTGTTAAATGCTTAAACAAGGCGTTAACTTGAAACAAAGTGCTAAGTACCTGCTTACTTGCCAATACAAAGGGGTGTGGAAGATATTCAGATTTCATTAACATTACAGGGGCAAAGGACAAAATAACTACTGGATAAATAGTAAGTTATTGAGAATTGAGACAGAGTTGGTATAAAAAACATGGTGTCAAAAGGAAAAAAGTATCAAGAAATGTTAAAGAAAATTCTGTGCTTCATTTGGAACTGTGCCCAAAGGGCAATCAAACTGTGTATACTCTGTGATCCAACAATACCACTAAGTATGTGTCCTAAAGAGATCATAAAAAAAGGAAAAGGACCCTCATGTACAAACACATTTATAGGAATTCTTTTTGTGGTGACAAAGAATTGGAAATTGAGGGAATGCCCATTAGTTGGGGAATATCTGAACAACTTGTGTCATATAAATGTAATGGAATACTATTGTGGTATAAGAAACAATGAGCAGGTGGATTTCAGAAAAACATGAAAACATGAACTGATGCTGAGTGAAGTGAGCAGAAACAGGACAACATTGTACATGGCAACAGCAACATTGCGCAATGATCCACTATGATAGACTTAGTTCTTCTCAATAATACAATGATCCAAGATAATTCCAAAAAGACTTGTGTTGGAAAATTCTATCCACGTCCAGAGAAAGAACTATAGATTGCAAATGCAGATTGAAGCATAATATTTTCACTTTTTTGTGTGTTTTTTCCCCATGGTTTTTAAAAATTCTGTTGTTTCTTTCACAATAATGTGACCAGTGTGGAAATACAGTTAATATGATTGCCCTTGTATAACCTCAATCAGATTACTTTCCATCTTGGTGAAGGATGAGGAGGGAAAAAGGAAGAAAAAATTGAAACTTAAAATATTATCAAAAAATGAATGTTGAGTGGGTGGCTAGGTGGTGCAGTGAATAGAGCATTGGTCCTGGAATTAGGAAGACCTGAGTTCAAATCTTGTCTGACACTTAACACTTACTAGCTATGTAACCTTGGGCAAGTCACTTAATCCCAATTGCCTTGCCTTCCCTCCTCTAAAAAGCAAAAAAAAAAAAAATGAATGTTGAAAACTTTCTCTACATGTAATTGGAAAAAATAAAATACTATTTACAAAGAAAAATAAAATAGTGTGCCTCCTTAACTTTTGTCAGTCTTTCCACTATTTTCCTTTTTGTCATTTTTCCAGAAAGTTATAGATACATATGTTTGCATGATGTTTCACAAAGACGTTGTAACTAGGATCTTGCCAAATCCAGGGTCATATAGATGATTTTTGCCTTTTATGTCATAAATAATTTAATTTGAGGTCACTGCCATTCCTCACTGTACATTTGTGCTATTCTCATAATCCTCTTTGGTTCTTAAATAGTATGCCCTCTCCTTAAAAATTCTTTCTTTGTAATAGATACAAGTCAGAGGGTACTTGAAAGTGCCCATGGTTTAGTACATTTTATTCCTTATTAGCCTAATTCACCCTGCTCAGAACTTGGTGCCTTTGAAAGTCCCCTGGATAGCAAATTCCTAAAATATGAAGTGTTTTGATATTCTTAAACTGGAGTGTGCACCTATGCACACTCCATATGTTGGAATCCATATTCCTTGTGAAGTGTCCCCCTTGTAGATACACAGTAGATGAAGGTCAAAGCTTTGCCAACAGGGATTCTTAAATTGTTTCCCCCAGATAGCACATTAACACACCTTGGTCAGATTTACTTACTTTTTCTTTGAAAAGCTTCTTTGCCTCATGATTCATTTAGTATTGAATCACAAAATGTCACCTTTTGCCCTGGGTAGGCAAGTAAAAAATCTCTACAGAGCTCATGTTTCTCATTACTACACTACTGTGGCTTTTGGCTTTGATGCTGGAGACAGGTTGGAAGAGTACCCTTGTATTCAATGGCCAGATTCAAATGAGTGAATGCATGATGTATAAAAGCACCTCACGGTTTCAAGTCCATAGCATGTTCTCTCCCAGCAATATCCTGGTGATAACTCTTAATTAACTTCTTTGTTTTAATAAGATATTGAATATGTAGTGTGGTATTTACTGTATGTAAATGCCAGGACATCGCTTTGCACCAGTAATAGCACAATAAATGTTGCATGTCATGAGCCTACCAGAGATGACTTCTTTTTTCTTGTCCCAGTTTTCAGCCTATCACATCCTAGAAAATGAGCTGCTGCCTCAGGAGATGGTAGCGCCCTTTCTCTCCCCCTTCCCCCCCCCCCCCCCAGTTAGGAAGTCCTCATAAGTTGGATGACCACCTATTGGGTATCTTATTGGGGGTGACTATTCAAGTAGGGTTTGGTCTAGAATAGTGGTTCTTAACCTCTTTTCATCATAGACCTCTTGGGTAATCTGGGGAATCCTATATACCCTTTCTAAGAAGAATGTTTTTAAATTCATTACATAACATCCTTATGATTACAAAATAAACCTATTATCTTGAAAGACAGTTACCAAAATATTTTTAAAAAGAGTTCATAGACCTCAGATTAAAAATCCCTGGTCTTCATGGTCTCTGAGTTTCCTCCCAACTCTGAGATGTTGTTATTCTCAGAACTTGCTAAATGCCCTATGATGGTGTTTCCTACCTTTGTACATAATTTAATATTTTTATTCAGAACTTTTATTTTCCCCTCACATTGTGTAGTGGTTTAAATTTTGAAAATACTTTGTGTATATTATCTCCTTTGAGCTTCTCAATCACCCTGTAGGAGGTCCTATCATTAATTCCATTTTAACAATGGAAAAAACAGGTTTAGAAAAGTTAAGTGACAGGATTGTGAGGCTAGTAAGTATTTGAATTCAATTTAACAAATATTTATTAAACACCTACTATGGGTCAGGCTCCATGCTGGGTGTTTGATATACAGATGAAATATAAAAGAGTTCCTATCTTCAGGGTACTTACATTCTGCTTGTGGGATGGGCAGAGGGACCTCCTTGTGGGGGTGGGGAGAACCTCCCTAAGGTGCCTTCTGTAGGCTACAGCTTAGTCCAATTTTGGAGATACCTTAGAGATACTGTCTAGGGAGTCAGAAGGTCATAAGTCAACATGCATCTATTAGGTACCTATGACTGTGTTAAACACTGGGAAATCATAATGATTTTTGAGCTGTAAGAGAATGCAGAGCTCCTTTAGTCCAATCTCCTCATTTTACAGGTGAGGAAACTGAGGCCTAGAGAGGTGTAATGACTTACCCAAGGTCACACAAGTAAGTGGCAAAGCTGGGATTCAAACCTGAGCCTTTTCCCTCCAAAGTCAATACTCTTTCTACCCCAACGCAATGTTATCTCTTCAGCTCCCTGTGCTCTTTCTTTCTGAGTTCCTGTGTCACTCCCAATCTTTTCTAAGTATATGCTACTTTTCTACTGCCCTGTGGCATTTCTTGTGCTGAACTGTCACCTCTTATTTTATCCTTTAGTTTTTCATGCACTCGTATCCTGTCTCCCTGACTATATTGTAAACATGAATACGGCAGGGGCCAAGCCTTCTGGTTCTTTGTGTCCACCATAGCAACAAGCATAGGTCCCCACACAGGGAGAAAACTCAGTAATTACTTGTGATTGATTTCTGAGTGCTGCTGTCCAGTCATCCAAGACTAGTCTGTTCTGGCTAGCTTCTCTCATGAGCTAAGTACAGTAATCAGTATTCACTAGCAGCTTTCTCTCTGCCTTTCCCCTGGCTCAGACCAGACAACAACGTAGGTTTAGTTTTCTTGAGTCTCCAAATAAGTCTCTCTGATCCTTTAGTTTGTACTCCCATCTATCTGTGTACTGTTAGCAAGTCTTTTAACCCTGCTGGGTGCCAGGAAGTTGAACTCATGGAAGTTAAGTAATTTTCCCAAAATAACAGAGGTAGCAAGTTGGCAGAGCCAAGACCTAAACCCAGGATCTTTGACTCCAAAATCCAGGACTATCCCAAATTTCTAAAAGAACGGCCCAATAGGCCATTGGCAATACAGAGAAGCCAGATCAGAAGGGATGAAGGCTAAAAAGCTACAAGATGGAAATGAATCAGTCAATCAACCATTCAATTAACACATGTTTGTTATGTGCCCAGCACTTCAATAGGCCTTGGGGAATCTTATATTCTAGGGTGGGAGCAGGCTCATATATAGGTTTGCAGGGCTTTGGGGGAGAGAGGAGGGAACTAATTTGTGATTTCATGCATTTGGGAAACTCTTTCCATTAACTGAAATTAGCACCTGTGGTTCAGTTTATTTTAGTTGTCTGGGGTGGGAGGAGGCTGAAAGATTAAGTGAATTACCTAGGTCACTGTCCATATGTTTTAGAGGCAGGGCTTCCTTACTCCTAAGCCATGGTTACCATATATGACTGACTCTCTCTCCCTCTCCCGTTCCCTTCCTCCCTGTCTCCCTCTTTCACTCTCTCTCTTTCCCTCTCCATCTATTTTGCTTCCTTCCTTTCCCCTCCTCTGTCTCTTTCTGTATCTATCCACACATAGAAAATATTTACATACACGCACATACATGTACATCTGTGTGTGTTTATGTATATATAGAAAAAATGGCAAAATAGATACAAGATGATAGTAGGTACAAGGAAGGTACCAGTTGCTGTCAAGGAAAAGCTAGGGACTTAAGCACTTTTTAAAATCATCAAGAATTTAATTCAAGTCATTTTTCTATAGTTCTCACCTCACAATGAGGCAATGTTACCCAGTGGGTAGAGAGCCTACCTTAGAGCAGGAAAGACATGAATTCCTGTTCTGAGCTAGTCAATTCCCTTCTCATTGGCCCAAGAACATCTCCAAGATGAAATGGGAGATAAGGTGCTGACCTATATTGATAGAGGTGAATACCTCATCTGGGAATTCCTTATACTAAAGAAATCACAGTTCTAGGCCCTAATTGGAGACAGGAAAACATGTTCAAATATGAACTCAGACACCGCCTAACTGTGTGACCCTGGGCAAGTCACTTAACCTCTTTTTTTTTCTCACTTTCCTCATCTATAAAATAGAGATAATAATTGAACTTACCTCCTAGGGTTGTTGCAAGGATCGAATGAGATGTAAAATGCTTTGTATATCATGGCTGGCACGTGGTAAGTGCTATGTTAAATTTATTATTTTTATTGTTAGTACTATCATTATTATCATCATCATATCTCATTTAAAAGTGGGAAAGGAGATTAGTGACCAGTTAATTGAATATGAGCTTGAAAAAGAATTCCCTCTAAATTATCCCTGATTAATCATAGCTAGCCTTCTAAAGAGCTCCTTCACCTGACTTTTCCAGTTACAATCGCTCTGATCCAAGACACAAGTCTGGGGTCTCTTGTCACTGCACAATGGTCGAAAATTAAATTTTGTGTTCCTGAGGTTTATGCTTCAAGTATCTGGTTGCAAAACAGCTTATGACTTAACCCTTATCATTCTCAGATGCAGGATGATGGGAAAGAAGATAGAAAATGGAATTATTAGTGTCTGTCTCTCTTCCTGATGGATGAATGAGTGATTGCTACTGCTACTCAGGAGATTGGACACACACAATGAGATCATCCTAGTGGATGAAAAACAGATGCTACATTTATAGCACCAGGGGGAAAAACACACCAAGAAAACAAGGTCTAAAAGAAGCAACTCCCTTGAAGTTTTTAATCTCAAACAATATAAATACATATGAGCCAGTGTGAAGGAAGACATATTGAAAAATGGAATATTTTGTAGCAATCTAACCATCTACCTCATAGGTTTCAGGTGAGGATAGTGTTTTGAAAACTGCAAGGCATTATATAAATGAGTTATTCTCAACTGGTCGAGCACAGAATGATGGAAATATAGCTAGGAAATGAAAAGACCTATGCATTCAAGAAGATTCTAAGCTCAATACAAGCTATCTCAGTGAAATGTAGGAAGCCCTAAAGTTAATATTCTAATGGGCTGTATCAGTAGAAGTATGTCATCCAGACCAAGAAAGTCAGTACTCTGCCCTGATCTGACCAAAGATTCACTATAATGTCCAATTTCAGGTACCACATTTCTGAAGAGATAAACACAAGCTTAAGCACTTCCAGAGGGAAAATAGTGAGTTTCCTGAAACAGAGTCTACAGAGGCTCGAGAGAAGGAATTTGGGATATTTGTTATGTGTTAAGAGAGAGACACTAACAATGTTTAGATATATGAAAGGGGTATCTTATCAAAGGAGAGAACTTGATCGGTTTGGGCCTGGAGGACAGAATTAGAAGCAATGTGGTAGATTTACAGAAATGAAGATTTTGGCTGGATTGTCATTTTTTTTTCTCTAACAACATTGCATTGGTTCTGGCTACTATAGGAGAAGGTTGTAGGAGGAGTGGAGGAAGGTAAAGACTTCAACTAAATCAGAAAAAAAAGGAAATTGTAAAAGTAATTTGGAGAGATTTGGGCTTGTGAAAGCTAGGGATTAAACCCAAGGAGGCGAAATTTGCAAGATATTGAAGGAAATGTGTAGAATAATCTCTGTGTTCAGATTCTATTTCTGGTTTCTGTGAGAAGAGGTTGAAAGGGAAGTCCCAGGGTTAAGGAGTATTAACGAGGGCTAAGTAGTAGCAAAATAGAAGTAGAAGATTCAAAGAACGGGTAGTTGTCAAAGGAAGAAAAGGTAAATGTGACAAATTAAAGGAGAAAACATCAGCAGAGTGTAAAACAGAAAGAAAGTTAGTATAAGGAGTTGTTTAGAGTAAGAAAACACAATTGGGTTGGATTGTCAAATTATTAAGAGGTAGTAATTTACTGCCAAGACTTTAGAGAGGAGCTTAGGGGTGAGGTGAAAACATTGACAAGTAATTTAAAAATAACCCTGAAAATTTTAACCAGTAGGAAGAGCAGGAAGAAACTTGGGTGACTTGTATGAAACATGCAATATTTTCATTTTGAGTAGGACCAGATTTCTGCTCTCTGCTCTGAATACAGACTTGTCTTTCTATATGAGAGAAATGGCTTGAGGTGTGTCTTACCATGCTCCGCCTTATGAGGACAATTAAGGTTTCCTAAAGGAACGGGAAGCAGAGCTTCAGTGGCCAACAAGGTCTCTGAAGCAGAGTTGGAGAGAAAACCCATTTCAAGAGGCGAGAGAACGGAAGAGTGTTACACAGAGGAAGAGAAGTATAACCATATGAGCTCAAGTGGTCTTTATCCTAATTCCTGCTCTTATTGGCAAGTTGGGTTCCTGGAGCATAACTACATTTCCCCCCTCAGGGCTCTAGGGATATCCCTGAGGAGTGTTTTTTGTGGGGGAGGGGGTGCATCTTTATTGTCATGGCTATTTGGCTTGAGTTTCTCGGGTTTCCTTTCCAATCCTTGCTGGAGTGGGACATTGTATCTCAGGACTGATTGATTGGTGGACTGGTGTATCACTAGACTTGGCCTCTGGCAAATTTTGTCATGGGCTCTTATTTCTGTATACGAGTCTGTACAGGAATTTTTTTTTTGCCTTTTTTTTGGAGGGGGGAAGGTAGGGCAGTTGGGGTTAAGTGACTTGCCCAAGGTCACATGGTTAGATTTTGTGTTAAATGTCTGACACCAGATTTGAACTCAGGTCTTCCTGACTCCAGGGCTGGTGCTCTATTCACTGTGCCACCTAGCCGGCCCAGAACAGGAATTTTTATACAGTAGTCTAGCAGCTCCTTCAAGCATATTGTGAACTTCTCACCATGCATGACTTGCTAGCAAACTGTAGCAAGGACTCATCTTTAGAAGTTTGTTTGGTCACAACTATCTCTAACTCTCCTTTGCTTAATAATGGAAAAGAATAGACACAATGGTGGTAGAAGCAATGGTAGGATCAGGGCTCATAGGTCTCGTCCAGACAAAGGTCTAAAGCCTCTCTCACCACCCAGAGATTTAGAGAATGTTTTCTCTCAGGCAACACACAAAAAAGAAACTGAGTTGCCTTGTGGAAGTCTTTTGTATATACCCTTAGTTGAGTCAAAATCAGTAAACAAATCAGAAACAATCATAAAATACTTTTGCACATTCTGTAATGGAGAGCAGGATTCTTGATTACTTTTGCTTGGAAGCAGGCTCACCTACTGGTTCCCTGTGCATGTTACCAGAACTGAGCTCTTACTGACCAGCCCTTTATTATAGAGGGAAAAGGACAGCAGGACACTTAGAACTCAAGAAAAGACAGAGTATCTTTCCTGCAGAGGAAGGATCTAGATGCATCCAAGAGGAAATAGCTACTAGGGAATGACATAGTTGAGTTCTAGAAATGATATATCAAGTAAGAAATCAACTAGTAAAGGTCAGAGAAAAAAAATTATACAGCCATGTTAGTTGCTGATTACCTTCTCAGGCACTCTAAAGTAGTTGTTGGCCTGAAAACAAAAGTAGAGAGGTCTGTTGTCTTCCTGGGGCATGTATACAAGTCTATCAATAGAACAACACTGCTAAGTCCAGAGGGTTGTGATAATTTCCTTTCCACTAAGCCCTGAACCCTTGATGGTACAGTTGAAACAGTTCTATAGATTCAGAAAGCCTTGCTTCCAATCATGCCTCTGGTGCTTACTACCTATGTGAGCATGGATCAGTCACTTAAATGTCTTGGGCCTCAGGCTCCTTAACTGTAAAATGAGGGGTTGCATCAGATAGAATCTAAGATCTCTTCCATTTCTAGCTTTATGACCCTGTGCTCCATTTGTGTGATATGGACTAGGGAGCTTAGCCTCCAACAAAGAAGATTGGATTCCCTTTTACCATTCTTTGGCTTGTTACATACCCTATCCTATACCCCAAGGGGAAAAATTACCAGGGTTTAGGTTTTGGCTCACATCTAGAATATCCCTAAAGGGGAGAGTAGAAAGATATTCAAAGTGCAAGTGAATCACATATGGGACAATTATTTATTATTATTATATTATAGTTATAATAATTTAGTTATTATTTTATTAGTCAGTATTTCTATTAACACAATAAATAACAGCCACAAAACACAAGTGTATTGACAGTCAC
The DNA here is from genome assembly GCA_028627135.1 of Pseudochirops cupreus. Lineage (NCBI taxonomy): Eukaryota > Metazoa > Chordata > Mammalia > Diprotodontia > Pseudocheiridae > Pseudochirops > Pseudochirops cupreus. The sequence continues at coordinate 5,346 of JAQQSU010000408.1, read as the reverse complement.
ACTTAGAACAGGATTCACATACTTAATTTATAATTACTATTATAATCTTTTCAAGAGGTTGATACATGAGCCTCATCAGAATACAAAATAATTTATGGGACTATTCAATAGACATTCCAATCCACATTTCACCTCACCTTTGCATAGTCCCCCACATAGGAAATGTCTTCTAGCCATCTCAGTTGGGAATCGGATTCATGCTCCTGCTGGTCACCATCTTCTTTGTGAAGTGCCAAAGTATTTCCTGGGGACTCTTTTCTCCCTGTTACCAGTCCTGAGTTCAACCAAAGGACTCATAATCTTATAGGATCAAAAATTTGGAGCTGGAAGGTATCTTAGAAAATCAATAAATCCAACCTGCTCGTTTTATATAGCCTCTAGTTCAAAAAGCGGCCTCCAAGTCCTTGGCCATCTCAGAACTGGTGTTTGCTCACTTATGATTAGAAAAAAAGTAATCGCAAAAAAGGCAACCACAGACCCAGCCAGGATCAGGCTCACCTATGCCTTGGCTGCCATATCCTCATGATCATATGACAATCAGGGTAAGAAAGAGGATTGCCATTCCTTTCTCCATGAGAAGCAGCTTGAAATAGTCTTGATGTGATCTGCATCCAGGAAATGAAGAGAATGACAGGGGCTGTCACTCCTTTATCAAGTTCCACTGTGTCATCTGTTCTTCCTGTTAGGTGGACAATAAGGGGATAATTTCATCAGCTCAAAGTGCAGCTGAGTCACATAATTCTGGAAGCAGCTAAGGCCTCATCATCCCCAAAGCACCCAAGTACTAGAATAGTATATATGGTCAGCTAGATTCAGGAAGGGTAGCTTTGTGCATGCCCTTTTTAACCACTGGTTACATAAGATATAAATAGGGATTCTCCCCAGACTTATAAAAATGTATAATTACTACTAATTTTTGTTGATCCCTGTGGATACAAGTGATACTACCAGAAGGAACATAAATAATATTGCCAAAGAGGACAAAGTCTTGGACAAGACTCTAAAGACCATAGGAGCAAGATTATGTTTCCCTTACTATTGCTGACTGCAGGCAAGGGATCATAAAAGAAAAGTTGATTAGGGAAATGGACAGCTGTCTCTTAAGGTATGTCTGAGAATGGGATTTAGATTTCTAGACAATGGCTTAAATATAGGGATGACAGACTCCTGGTCAGGGGATGGAGAATACTTAACCAAGGTTATAAATAGTATAATTGCCATATAACACACACATTTGAAGACATCTAGGTGAAAGCATGATGTTCACTCATGGGCGTGATCTGACTGCTGATCAGCACAGAAGCTTTGCACTACTCCATTGATAATGTGTGCCACTTGACTCTTCCTTAGGCACCCAAGTCCTCTCTAGCAGCACACTCTCTTGGTAACGACATGGGTGCCTCATCAGCTTTTGCCTTACTGGAGCTCCAAACTCCTGAACTCAAAAAATTCACTGTTTCAGTATCCTTTAGTAGCAGGAATTGCAGGTGTATGACTCCATGTCTGATGTGGCTTTAAAATCTAATCCAGTGAAATTTAAACTAAGAGAGGATGGAGGAGAAAGAAAACTACTGGTATATTTCCGACAACTTATATGAACACAAGTTAGAGGGTAATTATAATTAAGGAATAATACCTTACTTTATGTGCAGAAGTTTGCATGCGAAAAAATCCAAGAAAGGAACCAGTTATAAAAGCCTTATTGGCCTCAAATATCTATGTACAAAATGCTTAAATTTAGGCAGAAAGCAGACGTCATAAGAAAAGGTGACAAATTTGACAAATCTGACCATATGGGTATCATTGAATTTTGGGGAATGAAACCCATGCATGGAATATTGCTCTGGATGAGTATCCCTTACTAAAAAAAAAAAAAAGAAATGAGATAAACAAAAGCATGGTGGAGTGAGTTGGCATTGTGTAGTAAGAAGAGATACTTATATGAGGAAAGCCAGGAACAAGTTGGGGGAAATATAATAGAGAAAATTTAGCTAAAGTTGAGTGGAGGAAAAAAAAAGTCATTTTATCATGAAGTTATACTAGAGACCACTTGGATAGACAGAAGAAATAGATGAGGAATTAGGGAAACAGATAACAAGCCTGGAACAGAGGCATGATGTAGTAGTGATGAGGGGCTTCACATTACCCAAACATCTGCTCTAGTTTTCTCTCTACCAAGAGCAAAATAACCCCTAAATTCCTAACTTGCCTTAATGATAATTTCATCCTTCAAATGATGGTAGAACCAACAAGGGTAAATTTTGTTCTAAATTTGATTTTCACTCAGGGAGGAATTGGTTATTGGAGTAGAAATGGTAGAGACCTCTGTGAGTGGAGGGGTGGGGGAGAGTTATTATTACCTCCTTATAGTTTATAATATTAGAGAGGGAATTTCAGCCTAGTCTGACATGCGTCTGATTGTTATGGTTGTTCAGTTGTTTTAGTAGCAGCTAATTCTTTGAGCTCCCATTTGGAGTTTTCTTGGCGAAGGAACTGGAGTGATTTTTTTTTTTTACAGCTCTGAGGCAAACAGGACTGAGTTATTTGCTCACTAGTAAGTGTCAGGCCAGTTTTGAACTCAGGAAGATGAGTCTTCCTAACTTCAGGCCTAGCTGCATCACCTAGCTGCCCCATACATACACCTTAGATTTGGGAAAGGTAGATTCTGACAGACTAAATTTTTATGGGGGAAATCAGCCTCTGTATTCTGAAGATACAAGGAGAAACAATTCCAACGTGAAGGAAAAAGGGAGTTGTCCAGAGACTTATGGATGCACATCCCTAATTCAGATTTAAAAAAAAAAAAGTACGCAGAAGGTAGAAGTAAGGGTGGGCAACAGAGACTGTGGTTTGTCCTTCATTCTCAAAGAGGACCATAACATCAGGGAAATGATGGCATATCTTGTAGTTGACTTTGATTTGAGTGAGAGAGGGCTGTGCAAAGTCACCAGCCTTGCTCTCTCTGGGTCCAGTGACTAGATATTGATCAGGACAAATGGAGAGGGCCCAGGATGCAGTGGGAGACCTTGGCACTTTTAAGCTAAGGTCTTTTCAGGTTCTCACTTTGAGTGAGGCAACACCCATTCAGTGAATAGGCCTCTTTAAGAAGTGAGTCAAGGGATGGTCCCTATAATAAAAAAAATAAATAAATGAATAAATCAAACTGGGAGGGGAAGACACTCAGGGTTGCTGGCCAAAAGAGAAACAGTTACTATTTACATTCATTCTGAGTGAGGAGAGCACCTAAAATAACCTTAAGTGGTGCTTGGGCAGCGACTTATTGCTGTTCAATCCATGTGATCCAGAGTGAATTGGATTTAAGGCTTGATGTTTGAGAAATAAATATAGCCAGTAAACCCCAAGTTAGCTAGGTAACTTTTAGCCATCAAAATTTACCTGCCTATGGGCAAAAACACACTCAGGTAAGGGGAGAGGAGAGGATGAGGATGACCAACTGGAACTGGCCAGTTGGGTCCCCATTCAGGCAACTTGGACTACTCAGAGGTTGTGGTTTGTCCTTCATTCTCAAAGAGGACCATGACATCAGGGAGATGATGACATGTTTTGCAATTGACTTTGATTTAAATAAGGGAGAGCTGTGCAAGATTACCAGTCTCACTTTCTCCTCCACAGCCATCTCAGTTCAGTGGCCAGATATCAATTAGAATGACTGGAGATGACAAGGATGCAGTGGGAGATCTTGGCCCTTTTAAGCTAAGGTCTTTTTAGGTTCTCACCTTGAGTGAAGCAACACCCATTCAGTGAATAGACCTTTTAAGAAGTAAGTCAAAGGATGGACCCTTTAACAGAGGTAACAGAGGATGAATATAAGAACATGTCATGGTCCTGTAAAAAAAGTATCAATGGTGCTCAAGTGAAGGATGACCTGATACTGGCATGGGAAGCAAAGGGCAACCAAAGGGTTAAGTTATTGGGTGAAAAATGTGTATCAGTGAAGGGATAGAGCTGATTCTTAAAGTGGATGGGATGTTGATAACTAATGACAGAGGGCAGATGGAGCAACTCAATTCTTATTCTGCTTCTCTTTTCTCAATCAAGAATGATTTTTGCGGTGGAGACAACAGAATCAAACTCTCTAACAGAGAGCTGATACCTAAGATAATGAAGGAGAGATTAAGAAAACATGTACTTGTTCTTGATGAATTTAGGTCACCTGGCCATCATGAGCAACATCAGCGATACTTAAAGAACTGGCAGATGTGACTATTGGGCCATCATGGTGATGTTTGAAAGATCATGGAAAATAGAGGTACTGAAGGACTTTAGAAGGACACATGTCCAGATTTAAAAAAAAAGAAAGCAACAGGGTCTATGAACTACAAGTCAGGGAGCTTGTCTTTGATTGTTAGGAAGATTCTAGAACAGAAATTTAAAAGGATGCTTAGTCAACATCTGGAAAAGGAGGAAGTGATTGCAAAGGGAAAATATGGTTTCATCCAGAACATGTGATATCAAAGTTTCTTTGTTTCCTTTTTTACATGGCTATTAAACAAGTAAAGCTTAGGAAGTTGTAGAAATAGTTGACCTAGATTTTAGCGAGCATTTTCAAAAGTGCCTTATGTTATTCTTGTGAAAAAAAAAAGCAGTGAAATATGGTCTAGAACTCCAGATATTACAATTAGATTTATTTGAAACTGGACGAATGACTGAATTCAAAGTATAGTCCTTAATGGTTCACCTTTAGCCTGGCAGTAGTTGTCCAGTGGAATGACCAGGGATCTATGCTTGACTATGTGCTTTTAAATATTTTTTATCAATGACTTGAACAAAGGGATTAGAATAGAATGTATAGATGAAACTAAAGTAGGAGGGAGGGCTAACACCCTGGATGACACAGTCAGGCTAAAACAGTCCTAAACCAGATGAAAATGTAATTGGGAAATACTTAACAAAATAAATGAGATTTGCTAAAACATAGAAAATATTACATTTAAAAACTAAGTCAATCTGTGACCCACAGAGTCTTATTAATGGGGCCTTATGAATGGCTTCCATTTCTATTTGAGTTTGACACCATTGGGCTAGAGCTTTGAGCCAAATTCAATAATGAATCATTAAATAACAAATAAGCAAAGAATAAGTTATTCAATAATAAACTCCATAAATTAAAAGTAAAATAAATTTAAAAACTGAAATTCAATAGAGAAATGTAAAGTCACAAAAATATGAAGAAGACAGCTGGGAAGTATGTACTTACTTGGGTTCAAGAAAAATATGCATAGGTGTAAGATTGGGGAGGCATAATTAGAAAACAGTTTGGAAAAGATGGAGACATATAAGTGGTTGACGAGCTCAAAATGAGTAAGAAGTATGGTGTAGCATCCA
>JAQQSU010004078.1:0-14179 GCA_028627135.1 Pseudochirops cupreus | reverse complement strand
GGTATAGTGGCCTTTGGCCCAATTGTTGCCTGCCCCGGACTGGCCAAAGACAAAGTTGTCTGGTCTGAATATCTGGCCAAAAGGTCCAGAACGAACAGAATCCATGGTCCCAGGCTCAAGATCAACCAATATGGCCCGGGGAACATATTTGCCACCAGTGGCCACATTGTAGTAGACAGAGATCCGGTCCAACTGCAGGTCGCTGTCCCCATGGTAGGTGCCGGTGGGGTCAATGCCATGTTCATCACTGATCACTTCCCAGAACTTTGCACCAATCTGATTGCCACACTGGCCAGCCTGTATATGTATGATTTCCCTCATGGTTAGAATTTACTTTTGCTTGTCTCAAGTTATGTGCAGGGAGGAGAGAATGATATATAAATATATATTTTTTTCTCCTTTCCGCTGAACGAGCTCTTTTTCAATAGAAGGTTCCCCGGGAGGTTGGAGCTGTTAGTTCAGAACACAGCTACACAAACGTTCTGAGAGGGAGAAACAAGGAAGGGCGTGACCTTCCTTTCTATCCTGGATCATTTCTAAACTTGAAATTTCTACCCACCCACCCATCTCCATTGCCACATTGCAATGTCTCATGATTACATGAAGGTTCATCCCTAGGAGAGTCTTGGTATTAAAGAGATGAGGTCTTGAATTTGCAAACAGTTTGTGTTCATTCACAAATTCTCTTTTATAATCCAACCTGAACTCATCCTCCCACTTAGTGTTTATTAAAATTTTCCTTCTTCTGCTATTGTCTGAATATATTTGTAGCAAAAGGTGGTGTCAAATATGGCTCCCAGTGAAGCAAGAATATATTTCTCTAATATTTCCTCTCTAAACTTTTTTTGCAAAGTAGACTTCAATTCTTGGAAGGAGGAGAAGTATGAGGTTACAGTCAGAAGCTGGGCCACTATACTTTTTTTTTTTCAGAAAGAGGGGATAATAGGCTAGAATTATATACCTCTGCTCACTAATACCATATTACTTTAGTGGATGTACTTTTTGGGTTCAAGATAAACTCCTTTTCACTCTTCACTTATGGAAAAAATAAGTCCCAAGCACTAGATCAAAGATCTGACCTCTTTCTCACTGGATACCAGTTGTAAAGTGAACATACATAGGAAGTAGCAAAGAAACTCATTTACTCAAGTCATTAGCAAAAAATAGATATCAGAGTATATACAGAAATATAAATTTACAAACACATGCATATATGTATGTGTGTATCTTTATCTGACATTGAATTGTGAAGGATTAACCTACAAACAAAAAAATTTGAGCATTATTAGATCACCAATTGTGGGGAAATTGTCCTCTGTGAAGGAAGGGCTAATTTTCTCATTGAAGAGGAAAAAATATAAAAATAATAATAAGTCATAATGATTCAGAAAGTAGATTAAGGTGCTAAACTCTTTAATTCTGTGCTCCTGGATATTTAGCTTTTAATTACTTAAAAGTCCTTTAAAAAAAGCTGTTAAAAAATATTCCCAAGGACTTTAAGAATTTCAGAGGCCATCATTTCTCCAAAAATGATGCAGTGATAATGACAACATACTATTTCTGACAACATACTATTTCCTTATAAGAGCCAGACAGAAAATACCAAAACAGCTTCCAAACCAAAACATTTACTCTTATCTTCATCCAATTGTCAAAAAAAAAAAATCTGAAGTGATATGGAAAATTTCTATGGAGGCTGATCAAGTCATGAGCAAAGGAAGATAATGTCCCTTTGTTTACATATACATATGAGATGCAAAACAACAAACAAAAACAAATTTTGTGCTGTTTCTGCAAACTACTCTCATAACAATTCTAATGCTGCTATTAATGCGATATGCTATTGTTTAATAAAGGTCATTTAAATCCTATATTCACATAAGATTTTAAGGTTTATAAGGTGACAACTTTATATAGAGTTGGAACAGACTTTAGAGGCCACATAATCTACTTTGTAATTGAGCTACTTAAAATCCTAAAAGGTTATGCTGTTAAAATGCTACATTCAATATACCTGCAAATTTGGAAAAAAAACTAATGTTCACTGGATTGGAAAAGATGAGTTTATATCCCATTCCTAAATAAGGACAAGGCCAGAAAATGTTTGAATTACAAAAAAAAAAAATGTGCTCATTTCACACAGCAGTGAAGCAACACTTAAGATTCTTCAAGCTAGGCTTTAGCAATATGTGAACCAAGAATTACCAGAAGAACAGATTGGTTTTTGAAGAGGCAGAGGAACTTGAAATCAAATTGCTAATATTCACTGGATTAAAGAGACATTAAGGAAGTTACAGAAAAAGCATATAATTCTGCTTCATTGACTACACTGAAGTCTTTGAGTATATGATTCCAAATAAATTGAGGCAAGTTTTCAATGAAGAGTTGAATCAGATTGTATCGCTGTCTCCTGAGAAACCTGTATGCAGGCCAGGAAGCAAAAGTAAAACAGAGCAAAGAACAACTAATTAACTCAAGAATGGAAAAAGGAGTATAACAAAGCTATACATTGTCACCTTTTTAAATTTAATTTATATATGGACTACATCTTGTGAAATGCCAGACCAGACAAGTCAAAAGCTTGAATTAAGGTTGCCAGGAGCAACAACAAAAATCTCAAATATGCAGATGATACCACTTCTGATGGCAAAAAGTGAAGAACTAAACCTTTTTAAAATTTTTTTTAAATTAAGTTATTTTCAGTTTTCAATATTTGCTTTTATATGATTTCAAGTTTTAAATTATCCACCCTGCCTCCATTCCCTCTCTCCTACATGTCATGTTTTCCAAGTTATGCTTATAGTTTTCCTAATATTGAACCAGCCCTGCATTCCTGGTATAATCCCACCTTATCATAGTGTATTATCCCCTTTACAAGTTGTTGTAATCTCTTGGCTAATATTTCATTTAAAATTTTCACATCTATCTTCATTAGGGAATTTTCAATCAGAGGACAGTCTTCTGATAGTAGACATTTCTGAGTTTGTTAGGCTTATCTTTAAAAGAGACATAAATAGTTCAATATTTTCCATTCCATTGATACATTTCAATCTTGGTAGCATCTTTTAGAATCAATGTTTGTAAGCAGAACCTTTAAAAATCCAGAGGCACCTCCACAGGGAGAGAAGATACTAGAGAAAGACTCCAATAGAGGTATAATAAGTGACATTATTTAGACAAAAATTGATTTTGTATAAATTGTGTATCATCATAGCAATAGCCTGTTAACTTTTTCAGTAGACAAATATGAGCTAAAACTATTCATGAAAAAGAACTATCTGTAGTCCGCTATCATCATGAGGACAAGGACTGCTTTTGCCTTTCTTTTTATCCTTTATGCTTAGCACAGTATCTGGTGCATAGTAGGCATTTAATAAATATTTATTTACTGACTCTATTCACTCTCCTATTACATAAATAACAAAAAAAAAGGTGAATAAAATATTGATATTTTCAAGGAGTGTATGATCTGATATAGCATGAGACATTTGATAAGTCATGAAACATATCAAAAATATGAGGATGGATTGGTAAAGTCTATGAATAGTCCAGCACTTGACCCATCAATTCTCACATGATTTTCATAGAGAAGTCTACTTCAGGTAGAAGATAATCTTTGTTTTCTTTTGTTTTTTATCAACTGAAAACATTTCCTCATGAGTCTCAGTTACAATATTTAAATATATGCGTTAGCCAGAGGACAAAACTAGTTCAAATCAAAGGTATATAATTAATGAGGAATAGTAGCAATCGGACATATTCCTTAGAAAACTAGGAACATTATTTCACAAATGTATACACAAATGAATCATGGAGATGCATAAGAAATATGTTTGACCAGTTCATACATGTGAGAAACACACTTTGAGATTCACAGGACCTCTCAGGTAGCGTCTAGAAGTTAGGTCAGAGATTCTGCTGCCCACTGCTTCTCTGGGAACTTTAAGAAGATCCACCTGGCATGCCCCTCAACATGGCTGTATGGATCACAGACCTTCCAGGTATGATAAGGGAGTTAGCCTGGGACAAGTTTCCACTGCCCACTACTCCCCTTTTTTTGATGGACCTTTTGAAGATCCACATGATATACCCCTTAAAAGAACAAACCCCTTCTCACTGAAAGAACTCTGAAATTGTGTGCAGAGGAAGGTGTTTATTTATGCTTCCAGCAAGGAAGCCAGTGTGGTACTCACCAGGGACACACTCACACTCATACCAAAAGAGGAGTGAGTTCTGTCCTGCGTGGTAGACTAAGAGTTAGTAAAATTCCTCAAATTCCTCACTTTATTTCCCTCCATATGTATATATATATATATACACATATCTATCTATCTATCTATCTATCTATCTATCTCTATCTCTATATCTATATCTATATCTATATCTATATATATGGAGGCTAGTCAAATTCCTCACACTCCTAAATTTATTCCCTTAATGTATGCAGATTATATGTAGATTATAGAGGTGTGGTAGTGAGGATACTTGAGACCTGATCTGGACCTGATCTCTTTTCTTCTAAGGTCAGAGCTGTGTGCCACACCCCCACCTTTCTAGTTCCCTCTCGCCATTGACATAGGTCCAGGAAGGCCAGGGTTTTAGTAAAGTAAGACAAGCAAGAGCTTCCCCATAGCTATTGATTATCTTCCAATAACTTTTGTGGGAGCAAAGTAAGATTCCATTATATCCTCTCTTACAATACATGTGAAAGGCATGTGGCAAATACTTGCACTTAACAAAATACTTTAATCTACCAAGGCAACTTTTGTCTTCTGGTGAAGACACTGGGCAACTCTGACTGAGACTGTTCCCTCCAAATATTTTGCAGTGTGAAGTCTGTAATAAATATAGGCTCTGTTGGAACTGCAGTCACTGCAGGTAATTATTCTTTGAATCTTTGATATTCTTTCACTGCTATTCAGTGTTGTCTAATAATTGCTGGGAACTCAAAAATGCAAGAGTACAGGGTGTCTGACTCAAAATAATTCAACTACTCAAAGTCTTCTTTCAGTAAAAGTAGAAAGGTTGATTAGAACATAAGCATAACAGACAAGATTCCTACAAAATCTTCTAATTTTATGAGGATGGGACTGATCCTTACATACAAAAAAGACGTAGAAAATCTGGATGGGGCTAAAAAGTAGTAAATTGCTTGAGATGGTTCAAGGACAACAGAGAAAGGGTATAGATTGGATTAAGGAGTGGTGCATGGCCTGCAGTGGGCTAGGTGTAGAGAATGAAAGGAGTTAAATGTTTGGGGAGCCACAGTGAAAGGGTAGTTAAAAGGATTATTGAACATCTAGGTGGGCTGGGGTGTACCAGAAACCTCTGACAAAATGCCAGTGTGGGAAAGTTCAGGAACTGCTCTGTGTGTGGGAAATTTCAGGGGCTTTTAGGGGACCAGGTCCCATTACCTCATCATATTCATTATTGCCCATCACTATTACTTCTGTGGTTGCTGCTGATCATCATGGCTTCCCAGGAGATGACAAATTTTTGTCTTGTTAGCTTCTGGCATAAACAGCAATCTTTAGCTAAAAGGAAATTTCTTCCTAGTAGGAGAAATGGGCTCTCTCTCTCACTTTCAGATCTCTGTTTCTGTTGGTCTCTCAACTCTTTTAGAAATGAAAATGTTCCCCCTCCCACTGTTAAGAATAGGTCTCTCAGTTTTTTTGAGCCAAGATTTAAATGACCATTTCATCTTCAAAGGGAGATTCCATATTTTGGTCTTTAGAACCCCAAACCAGAGCTACCCTGAGGTAACTAGTATTTTTAGGCTTCATTCTCCTGCCACATTTTAAATAATACTTTCCTAGGCAATGAGGATGGTATACCTGACCACAACTCACTCTAAAAGAGGATTTGAAAGTCCCTGAGACTCTCCATTGAATTTAAATTTGTAAATTGCATTAAATCAGAGGCCCTTTAGAAGTGATGCTTTCAACAAACTGCCAAGGGCTGTCTGGATTCAGTCTTCTAGTTTCTAGATTGTATTAGCTGCCTGCTTAATTAATTGGTCTTTTCTTTCTTCCTTTTTTTAATGCAAACGTTCAGAGATAGAAATATTGCTCAAAGAAGACTTAATTTCATCATCCACATTCTGGGAGGCATGCCATTTCCTTTAACACAATTATTTATTATTTCCAGTAAATGTTCTTTAATTTTTCTTAAAGGTTATATTACTTAGCCTTTATAAATGTATTTATTCATATTTCCATTACTGATTATATTTTACTGCATTATGATTGGTGAATTATGACTCCTTCCCTTCTACATGTATGTATGAATTTGTTATGTCTGCTAAAGAATGACATTAAATGAATTTAATGCTGAAGAATGACATGCAGAAGCCTTGACAGAGGATTTTCTTGTATGTTTACAGAAATCCTGGAGGAGTGTCTTGCTAATGATTTCAGAGGCCCTTGGACTATACCAATGATTTGTGTTGGGTTCTCAGACCTTGTTGGTGCATCTGAGTCAATTTCACAGGCAGAAGGCGAGTTGATGAGGATTCTGGCAATGTCTATCAATGTTAATGTGGCATTCTTAAAATTTTTATTCCCAGGAACAGAAATCAAGAAGGACTTGAGGTGGACCAGACACTGTGAACTTCAGCCTGCAATGGGAACTTGACAAGGAATTGCACAAGAAGCTTTACAAAGAACTGAGAGCTGTCTTCCTTTGAACTCAGTGACAGTGGGACAAATTCAGGCAGGAACTGAGACAATGGAAGAGGACCATGGAAGCTGAAAGCCTGTCTCCAGTAAAGGTGGAAAGATCTCTCCTTAGGTATTTAATACAAACTGAGAAGATCATGATTTACTAGGGGAGGATAACTTTGACCTTTATGTTTAGATGTTTGAGAACTTATTAAGAACTTATTAAGGATGATTAGAAACTAATCTCTAATTAAGAAGAAGGAAGACTTTTTGATTGAAGAGTTTAAGACAATGTGACCTAAGGGTGGAAAACATTTGACCTCCATTCTTTGAGTCAGTTAAGGAGGCTTGCCTTGTTAAGAATGAGTTACTAAATGAAAATACTTTGTTTAAAACTATGTGACTGCTTTGGTGAAAAATATGTGGCCACTTTAGTGATAAGTTGTTAACCCATGATATTGTAAATGCTGTATTTTAATTTCTGTGAATGTTTTGCCTTAATTTGTTATTAAATAAATAGAGAGTTCACTATACTGTGAACCTTGAAAGCTGTTCACAGCAGTAGTCCTCTGGAAAACTTTACAGTTTTTTTATGGTGTACAATGTTTTCCTGGTTCTGCTCACTTCACTCAGCATCAGTTCATATAAGTCTTTCCAGGTTTTTCTGAAGTACACCTGCACATTGTTTCTTATAGCACAATAGTACTCTGTTACATTCATATATCACAGCTTGTTCAGGCATTCCCCAGTTGATGGGCATCCCCTCAACTTCTAATTCTTGACCACCAAAAAAAAAGCTGCTATGAATAATTTTGTAAATGTGGATTATTTTCCCATTTTATGATCATTTTGGGATATAGACCTGAAAGTGGTATGTACAGTTCCATAACCCATTGGGCATAGTTCACAATTGCCCTGCAGAATGGTTGAATCAGTTTACAACTCCAGCAACAATGATTTAGTGTTCCAATTTTCCCACATCTTCTCCAGCATTTATCATTTTCTTGTTTTGTAATGTGAGTCAATCTGATAGCTGTGGTACCTTAGGGCCCTTTGATTTTGCATTTCTCTTATCAATAGTGATTTAGAGCATTTTTCCTATGAATATAGATAGCTTTAATTTCTTCATCTGAAAACTTCTGTTCATATTCTTTGATCATTTATTAGTTGGGGAATCACTTGTATTCTTATAAATTCAACTCAGTTCTCTATACATTGTAGTAATGAGGCCTTTAGGTTGTAAAAATTTTTTCTCAGCTTTCTACTTCACTTCTAATATTGGTTGCATTGACTTTGTTTGGGCAAAAACTTATGAATTTAATGCAATCAAAACTATAAATTTTGGATTTTATAATGCTCTCTACCACTTATGTGACCATAAAATCTTCTCTTCTCCATAAAACTGACAGGTAAACTACTTTTTGTTCTCCTGGTTTGTTTATCGCATGAGCCTTTGTGTTTAATTATGTTCCCATTTTGACTTTATCTTGGAATACAGTGTAAGATGTTGATCAATGTCTATTTTTTGCCATATTGTTTTACAGTTTTCTCAGCAGTTTTTGTTAAATAATGAATTCTTATCACAGAAGCTGGAGTCTTTGGATATATCAAACATCAGATTACTATAGTCATTGACTATTGTGTTTTGTGTACGTAACCTATTTCACTGATTCACATCTCAATTTCTTAAACAATGCCAAGTAGTATTGATGATTGCTACTTTTTAATAAAATTTAAAATCTCATACAGTGATGGCCTCATTTTTTTTTCATCAAATTATATAGGGAGTTTGCTGTATTGAGAACATAGAAAGAAGAGTATGGTGGGATATGTGAGGAAAGAAAATTTGGAACAACAACTGTGGAGAATGGGAAAACAAACAAAAAAAAAAGAATAGAGATCATTAAAATGTTTGCCTTACTGCTGTAGAGGTTAGATGTGGTTTATTATTTCAAAGTTTTAGTGGACTCAGTCAACATTATTTTGTGATTTTTTTCTAACTTCATTTAACAATATGTGAGTAAAAGCTAAAAAAGAAAGTTGTTGGATCAATCAGATGTTATGGTGGATTAAAACAAGATCAGTGATAGTACAAGAAAGAAAATACTTTAAAAAGAAGATAAAACAGAGTTGAAGTGGTTCATCAAAGATTTGATATAAGGAAAAGAGGAGACTATAACCTGGACAAAGTGATAGGCCATGAAAGAACACAAGGGTAAAAGAAATAGAAGCCCTAATAAAGGTGAAGAACAGTGTTGGGGTCAGAAAACATAGAAAAGGACAGAAAATAAAATATGATTAGAACTCTAAAGTGGAACAAAGGTAGTTAAAAAACAAATCAGGTTTATGAGGAATGCAAGGAAAGGTCAGGGTAATTGAATAGACTGAGGATTTGGAAATTTAAAGGAGTGATTAACGTGTCTATTGAAACCACCAAGAATGAAGTCAGTATTGATGGTAGAAAGAAATTGTTATCTTATCACTGAAATAATTGGAGGGGGAAGAAAGTGTCTCTGAGTTCAATAGGGTGGAGGCTAACCTTGTATAACATAAAGCTTAAAAGAAGAGAGAATGCTAAATGATAGGGGTAGAGGGAGAGTTTGAAAGTAACCTTGAATATAAAGAAGCATTCTAATTTCACAACTATGGTCAGTGATTCAAAGAGAATGAAAGAAATTAGAGTCAGTATTGATAAGGGTGATGAAGGAAACACTGAGATCTGGAGGATTTCACATCTTAGTGTGTCTTAGAAATTTTTAATGGTGAGAAAGAAAGAGTATTAAGATAAAAGCAAATTTGTTAATTAAGGAGCAAGAATTTCAGACTATCATCAGAATAAAAGGTCTTCATAACTCTATAATAGGATATAGGGAAGATAGGTGGCACAGAGGATAGAGCAAGGGACTGGAAGTCATGAAGACATCTTTCTAAGATTAAAATTTTACATCAGACCCTAGGCAAGTTGCTTCATCTGGCTTCCTCAGTTCCTCTCCTCTAAATTGAGCAGAAGAAAATGACAAAACACTCCAGTATCTTTTCCCAAGAAAACCTTAAATTGGGTCATGAAGAGTAACATGTTCTGGAAAAAGCAGAGCAATAAGATAGCACAGTGGTATACATGGTTTCTCTGAGGTGAATGTGAGTTAGGGAGTAGGTATCTGAGGATGGGATATGTGGCTTGTTGTATCAGTTTGTTGGGATTCAAAATAATGGGAATGTTTAAGGGTTTGGGAATATGATAACTATTAAGGGATGATTCTGGACAAAGTCTCACTGGTTGAAATAACACCAATGGACAAAATGATGTAAGCGAACTACTCAAAATCCAGTCCCATGATGGATGATAGTCCTATGATACCCTGGGAAACCTGCCTCACAATTGGCAGTAGAAGGAAATCTGACAGCAGAATAAGGTTGCAACAGCACTGGTGAAGTACTTGGGAAGCAATAGGTATTTTTTTTCCCCTTTGGATAAACAAGATAAAATTCTTTTTTTTCCTTTTCTTTTCTTAATTAACTTTTGTTTATTTTTAGTTTACATCATTCATTTCCATGAGATTTTAAGTTACAAATTTTCTCCCCATCTTTCCCCTACCCATCACCACAAAACAATGATCCCACTGTATACCCCCTCCCTCAATCTGTTCTCTCTTATGTTCTCCCCCATCACCCCTCTGACGTTGTAATAGGGCAAGATGGATCTCCCTACCACAAGGCCTGTATATATTAATTGCCAGTTGCATGCAATTACTAATAATTATATATATATATATATATATATATATATATATATATACATATATATATATGTATGTATGTATGTATGTATGTATAAAACATTTGATTATAGAACTTTAAAATCTAGATTCTTTTCTTTCCTCCCTTGTCACCCACCCTCATTGGAAAGATAAACAATTCAATAGAGTCTGTACATGTGTAGTTACACAGAACATCTCCACAATGGACATATTGTGAAAGACTGAATATAATTCCCTCTTTCCTACCCCCCCCTCCTTGTTCTATTCTCTACTTTGTCCCTGTCCCTTCACAGAAGTTTGCCCTTCTAACAACTGTCCATCCCCCAACCTGCCCTCTCCTCCTTCATCCCCCCTCTCATCCCTATGCCCCCTACTCTCCTGTAGGGCAAGATACCCAATTCAGAGTGTATGTCCTTTCTTCCCTCAGCCAAATTCAAAGACAGTACAATTGACCCATTACCTTTTGCCTTCTTGTTCTTCCCCTCCATTGTGATAGTTATCCCTTGCCTGTTCCATATAAAATGATTAACCCCATTCTGTCTCTCCCTGTCTCCTCTCATTCTATTCCTCTTCTACTTCTCAATTTCACCCTTTAAAATAACATTCCTTCCTATTCAATTTTTCCTGAGCCTTCTGTCTATATACACATATCTATACATACTCATGTGTATTCATATGCATATATATACCCTCCTATGTAGACATAAGTGTATGTATGCATGTATATGTAGACATTTATATTCCCTTCACCTATCCTCATGTTCATAAAGGTTTCATAAGTAAAAATTATCATTTTTCCATGTTTGCATGAAAATAGTTCAAGTTTGATAAGTTCCTTATGATTTTTTTTCATGTTTACCTTCTCATGTTTCTTTTATTTGAATGTCAAAATTTCTATTCAGTTCTGTATTTTTCAGCAAGAATGCTTGAAATTCCTCCACCTCACTGAATGACCATATTTTCCCCTGAAACATTATACTCAATTTTTCAGGGTAGGTGATTCTTGGTTTTAAACCTACCTCCCATGACCTCTGGAATATCATATTCTAGGCCCTTTGATCCCTTAATGTAGAACCTACTTGATTCTGGGTTATCCTGATTGTGTTTCCACATTTTTCAGATTGTTTCTTCCTGGCAGCTTGTAATATTTTCTCCTTGATCTGGGAACTCCAGAACCTGGCTATAACATTCCTAGAAGTTTCCTTTTTGGGATCTTTTTTTCAGGAGGTGATCTTTGAATTCTTTCAAGTTCTGTTTTGCCCGCTGGTTCTAAAATATCAGGGCAATTTTCCTTGAGAATTTCTTGAAGGATGCTTTCTAGGTTCTTTATCTGACCATGGCTTTCAGGTAGTCCAATAATTTTTAAATTGTCTCTCCTGGATCTATTTTCCAGGTCAGTGGTTTTTTCAAGAAGGTATTTCATATTGCCTTCTATTTTTTTCATTTGTTTATATCTGTTTAATAGTATCTTGATTTCTCATAAAGTCATTTGCTTTCTTTTGCTCCATTCTAATTCTGAAGGAATTACTTTCTTCAGGGAGCTTTTAAGATTCTTTTTCCATCTGGAAATCTATTTTTTAAGGTGTGATTTTCTTCATTCAGGTTGTTGACTCTCTTTTCATTATTTTCTTGCATCATTCGCATTTCTCTTCCAAATTTTTCCTCCACTTCTCTTATTTGGTTTTCACATTTTTCTTGGAAGCTTTTGCTGTGGGAATTCTGACTGTGTTGTCTTCCTCCTATTCAATGCTTTGATCCTTTTTGTCCCCCAAAATAGAATCTAAAATTGAATTGCTGCTCTTGGTTTGCTTCCTTTGCCTGCTTATGTTGCCAGTCAATTAACTTGATTTTTGAGTCACAGTAGATTTCAGCTTCCTGGCAAGAGAGCTTTGTCCCAAATCACTGGGGTTTTTACAGCTGCTGGAGCAATTAGGAGGCTACCATCTCTGCAGCTTCCACCAGCTTTGGCTCATTTGTCACACACATTAGGAGCATCACCCTAGACAACAATCACGATCACAGTCCAGGTAGGTTAATGCAAGAGCACTTAGCCTCTGAATGATTGCTTGGTGTCCCTGAAATCTGCACACTGAGAGCTCTGAAGCAGCTGTGGGGAGGTGGCTGCAGGGCTGCTGCTTCTGCTGCTTTCTTGCCCTGGGGGCAGAGAGCTGGACCTGCTTCTTTCCTCCAAATTTAGGTGCATTCCACCAACCTTTAATTTTGTCCTTGTATCTTACAGGTTGATAATTCTGGAAACTGCCACAGCTGCCAGTCATCCACTCTCCAGAGTGCTCCAGCTGTGGCTTGTCCTGACCACTGTGGGGCTAAATTGTCATTTGAAGCCTGGCTGGTTTCAGCTCCTAGCACTCTGCAATGATCCCTTCCTGTCTACCTGCCAGGCTGTCTTCAGTGAAAGATGTGTTTTTCTGTAATTTTGTGAGTTCTGGAGCTCTAAAATTTGTTCAGAATCATATTTTATGGGTATTTGAGGTGATTGTGGGGGGAGCTGTGGAGTCCTCCTGCTTCTATTCTGCCTTCTTGACTCTGCCCCCCAGATGAAATCGATGAAAACTATTCTAATAAAGGAGATTGGAAGGTATAGAGATAGATAGGAAGTTATTAGCCAAGAGTAGGTTCCCTAGTCAAATTTCAGATAAGCCCTCTGGACAAGAACACCAGATCCATGTAGTGGGATCCTCAGCTGGGTGGAGGCACGCTGGTCAAAGTATTAAGGTATTTGTAGGTCATTCTTAATTTTACTCTAGGTTTTTGGCATGTTAAGGGTATATGTCAGCAATTACTCAAAGTAATAGTTCACAAGCATCCAATATATATATATATATATATTTTTTTTTAATTTGGCTAGATGATTAGAAGGCTTATTAGTACAAAGCAAAACATATTTTAATAATAGCAAGATGAACGACTAATCAATATTTTCCTTATACATACAAATATAAGCACTACCACAAACACGTGCATGCATGCACTCGTGCATATATGTATGAATGAGCTTTCCCCCAAATTATTGCACCCATAATAGGGGAGGGCCCATATGATCATGGAATAAATGAAGAAGATGTATTCAAAAGTTTGTTGAGAAATATTTGGGTGGAGGGGGCAGAGCCAAGATGGCAGCATAGCAGCAGCAACATATTGCAGCTCTCACATAACCACCCCATAATACCCATAAAATATGACTCTAAACTAATCCTAGAACTCCAAAACGCACACAAATATACCTTCCACTAAAGTCAGCTAGCCTACAAGGAACCATATCAGCACTGTGAACCAAAATCAGCCTGGCCTGAAGCCCTGGCTGAGCCCTGGGGGTGGCTGGATGGGAGGAGCAGAGGAGCCTCACATTAGCAGCAGCTGCGAGCAGCGTTTAGAACTAGGTCAGTGGGATTGCAAAATCGGGGGAGAAAAGCATTGGACCAAAATGCCTCCATGGCAGGAAAGTGAAAGGCAGAGGTTTTGCACCCGCTTCTGCATTACAGCTTGCATGCACACGCCCTGCAGATAGCAGGGGGACTTAGCGAGTGTTCAGAGGCTAGTGCTCTTGCATTGAGCAGCCTGAATCCAGATCATGCTCTTGGGCTTTCGGTGCTGGAGTCTTCATTATACAGTGAGCTAGAAGTAAATAGGAAAGGGACCCAGAACTTTCCTGAGAGCTACAGCAGCCAGGAGGACCCCAGCGATTTGGGACAGATCTTTCCATTCTGGAAGCAGAGCCCCCCAGAGATTTAAAAAAAAAATCAT
>JAQQSU010004077.1:0-14179 GCA_028627135.1 Pseudochirops cupreus | reverse complement strand
TCTCAAGAAGTTTTTTACTTGATTCTCTGGGATTCTACAAGTATATCATCATATCGTCTACAAAGAGTGATAGCTTAGTCTCTTCTTTGCCTAATTTGATTCCTTTGATTTCTTTTTCTTCTCTAATTGCTACTGCTAACATTTCTAGTACCAGATTGAATAAAAGGGTCCAATTATTTTCTTAAAGAAATTATTCATTGTATTCATGTGACGCTTCTTAGTTTGCAAACCTTGTGATCTTTTTATTTACTGATCCTGAATCATTTTTCAATATAATTTTTGCCATCTTTCCCTGAACCTATGAAATCACTGATAATAAAAATGTTTATTAACACACATTCATGTAACACTCTAAGGTTTACAAATAGCTCTCCTTAGAACAGGGTCTGTAGGTAACACAAATATTATCATCCCCATTTTGCCAATGTGGAAACTGAAGGTTGGAAAGATTTATTGATTCCACCCAGTCGCATGGTAAGAATCAGAACCAGGAACTGAAACCAAGCATCCTGACCATAAACAAACACTGCTGAATATGAGAGCATTTGCCTGTAACCCTGGGTTCACTTATTTGCATAAATCTCTCCTTCTGGGTGAATGATAATACAAACAGACTTGAGTCCCAGCTTGAATGCTGATTTAGTTTGGAGGATCTTGTCAAGTTCTTCATAGAATTCATCGACTTTTTCCTTCTTTGAGACAGATGTTGGTACATAACTTATAATTATCTTCAAGATGGTTTGTTTGAACATTCACACTTAGCGAGTGTTGAAAGGCAGGAAGGCCAAATTGTCCCATCATTCTAGCTGTCTCTGGGCACACATTTGAACCAACTTTGCCGACTTCTTTATTTACCTCTTCAGAAAAACATGTGAAGATGGTGTTTAGGTAGCAATCTAGTTGAACTCGCCCCAAATTCCCCTCCAAACAACTTTAATGTAACTCCTTAAATAAAATTTTGGAGTGGCAGAGACAATAAAAGGTCACAGTGAGACATTTCACCAGCATAAGACAACTTAGGTTGGCAGGAGAGGTCTGCTACACTGGGGTGGGTGCCAACTAGAGCACAGCATGCATGGCAACTCCAGTGGTTAACCTCGGAGGCAGCTGCAACAGCAGCTTTGGGAGCTCTCAAGAGATTACAGGCGACCATTTGCTGGCACTGAGTGTAGCTAGCACTGATTGGCAACTCAATTGGTCATACGCAGTTCTGGGTCACAGTTTCAGAGAGAAAAAGAGCATTTGTGGTTGGTCACAAGGGAGCAGGGACCCTGGTTATACTTCCAAGGCCAAGAGAAGAGCTAGTGCTATGGGTCCTTCCTGGGTAAAGACCAGATTATAGACCAGGAGAACAGTGACCACACCTCTCCCCTGATCACTCTACCTTGGAAACACTGAAAATGGGCAGACCCCCAGAACTAGCTCTGAAAACAGCAGCACAAAAAAAGCCCGAAGCTCGAGGCAGTGCCTCCCCATCCCCTGGTGAGCAGAGCCCAACTTTAACATGAAGTTCAAAGTCAAGAAATTGCCTGGAAAAATAAACAAGGAACGACAATAAAAAAAAGAACTTGACCAAAAGCTGCTACAGTGGCAAGAAATACCAAGATACAAACTCAGAAGATGACAACAATGTGAAAACAGTTAAAAGCAGAGCCTCAAAGAAAAATGTTAATTAAATCCAGAAAGAAACAATTCAGATATCATGGAGCCAATCAGGATCACACCAGATTTGGCAGCTTCCATGTTAAAAGAGCAGAAGGCTTGAAATATGATATTCTGGAAGGCAAAGGAGCTAGGATTACACTTAAGAATAATCCACCCAACAAAACTGAATAAAATCCATCAGGGAAAAAAAGTGAATATTTAGTAATACAGACTTTCAAGAATTCCTGATGAAAAACAGGAATTCCTGGATTAGTTAAAGAAAGCGATAAGGGTGGTAAAAGAGAAATTAGGAAAAGAAATGAGAGTGACACAAGAAAATTATGAAAAGAGAAATTACAGCTTGATAAAAGAAGCACAAAAAAGTACTGCAGAAAATAACATCTTAAATAACAGAATTGACTTAATGGTAAAAGAGGTACAAAAATTCACTGAAGAAAAGAACTCTTTAAAAAGCAAAATAAACCAAATGGAAAAGAAGATTCAAAAGCTTACTGAGGAAAATGATTCCTTAAAAATTAGAATTGGGCAATTGGAAGGTAATTGGGTAATTGGACTTCATGAGGCATCAAGAAACAATAAAAACAAAATCAAAGAAGGAAAAAATAAAAGAAAATACGAAATATCTCATTGGAAAAACAACTGACCTAGAATATAGATAGGACCTGTCATGGATTCAGGACCCCAAGACTTTTATTTTTAAGTTTTCAACTGTAAATAAAGCTTGTGTTTTGGTTGTCTTTTTTTGTTAACTCTAAAAAAAAAAATGAGGCAAAAGATGGCCTACTTTGCCTTCCAATCAAGGAAACTACATTTAGCTAAAAGACAACAGACATAGACAATGAAGCAATATCAAAAAAATTTATAGCAAGTTTCTCTGATAAAGGCCTTGTTTCTCAAATATATAGGGAACAGAGTCAAATTTATATTAATGAGAGTCATTCCCCAATTGATAAACAGTCAAAGGATATGAACAGGTAGTTTTCAGAAGAACTCAAAGCTATCTATAGTTCTATGAAGAAATGCTCTAAATCATTATTGATTAGAGAAATGTAAATGAAAACCATTCAGAAACGACAAATGTTGGAGGATGTGAGGGAAAATAGGTACACTAACAAACTAAAAAACTGTGAACTGGTCCAAATATTCTGGAGAACTATTTGTAACTATGCCCAAAGGACTACAAAATTGTGTGTACCCTTTGACTCAGCAATACCACTAATAGATCAAAGGGAAAAGAAAAAGGATCTATACGTATAAAAATATTTATGGCAGCTGTGGTGGCAAAGAATTGGAAATCGAAAGGATGCTCATCAATTGGGGAATGACTGAATAGGTTGTGGAATATGATTGTGATGGAATACTGGTGTGCTATATGAAATGACAATGGGGGTGGTTTCAGAAAAAACATGGCAATACCTGTATGAACCAGTGCAAGGTGAAGGAAGAAGAGCCAGGAGATCATTGTAAACAGTAATAGCAATGTTGTAATGATTATCAGCCGTGAAAGATTTGGCTGCTCTGAACAATACAATGATCCAAGACACTTCCAAAGAACTCATGATAAAAAAAAAATGCTACCTACCTCCAGACGAACCCTGAGTGAAAATTAAAGTATGATTGTCTCACTTTATTTTTGTTTTTTTTGCAACACGGCTAATACGAAAATGTTTTACATGATTTCACATGTGTAATTGATAGTATTTCCTTGTCTTAGCAGTGGGTAGCAGGAGAAGCTGAAGGGAAGGAGAGAATTTGGAGCTCAAAATTTTAAAAAGAAAAGAATGTTAATAAATAAAAATTAAATGTTTTTTAAAAAATAACACGTGAATCTTCACATTTTCCTATGGTCACATGTCTGTCTTGTCCTGAAAGCACAGAATTTAGGAATACAAGTTTACCTACACTGAAGATTTTCTTTGATACATTATCAAGTCAGATCAATAAATATTTATTAAGTGCTTACAGTGCCAGGAACTGAGCTAATAAAGCACCGAGAACACAGAGATCAGAAAGGAAGACAGTTCCTGCCACCAAGGAGCTTGCATTCTAATGGGAGACTGACAATGAAGAGTGTCATCCCCCTCCAGACAGAGAGGTGGTGCACTGACAAATGAACCATTCATTTTTAGACACGCCTAATTCAAGCATTTATTTTGCTTGACTATGTATATTTGTTGAAAATATTCTTGATTTTTTTCTGGGGGATGAAAATGAGAAAAAATAAATGCTTATTTAAAATAAAAATTAAATTTAAATTTAAAAAAATTAAAATGTATAAATTTATAAATATGTCTAATTTATATTCCTACATTTACA
The DNA here is from genome assembly GCA_028627135.1 of Pseudochirops cupreus. NCBI lineage: Eukaryota > Metazoa > Chordata > Mammalia > Diprotodontia > Pseudocheiridae > Pseudochirops > Pseudochirops cupreus. The sequence goes on along the minus strand of JAQQSU010004077.1, from coordinate 10,198 downwards.
AATATGTATATATGCTTGTGGAGCACATGTGAATAAATAAAAGTTTAAAAATTTATTAAATGTTGTGGGTTGTAGTTATCTCTATTATGATAATCAGCATCATAAATTTAAAGAGTAGAGCTTTGAAAAAATTTCTCCTTTTCCTCTGTTAATAGTAAAAGAAACATCTCTACTCTCTTTCTTCCCGCCGCCCACCAATAGGGGCTTTCCTTGAGGAGTAGCTTTTGCCTGTGTAGCAGAGCATTTCTTATAGTGATTTAAAAGAAGCAAACTTGAAAGGGGATAGTTTTTTTATGATCTCTTTAGATCTGAATAATCTGAAATCATTAAGAAGAAAAAATAATAACATAAGCATTGTATGCACATTATTTTATTTAAGCTCCAGAATAATCTGATGAGGATAATACCTTTAGATATTGTAATCCCCGTTTTAAGGTTTAAAAAAAAAACAGGGTTTGGAGAGAATAAGCAAATTATCCATGGTCATGCAGCTAGTGAGTGTCAAAGGCAGAATTCCAATAGAGGTCTTCCTGATTCCAAGTTCAGCACTCTATCCACCATGCCAGTGACCTCTCCAAGCAACTAAGAGTTTGGGTCACAGGAAGGAAGCAAAGAAGAAAACAAATATTTATTATGCTCTTATTGTGAACCAGGTATTCTTGGAAGTCCCAGGATGAACCAGGAGTATAATAGACATGGTTTTAAAGTCCATGGGAAGTCAGAAACAGGGCCAGGAGGAGAAAGAAGTTTGGCGCAATAGTTAAAACACTTGCCCTAAAATTCAAGAGATGACTTGGTTTCTCATCATAATGATGCAACTGTCTTACTCTGAATGTATATCTACCCCATTTTCTCATCCACAAATAAGAAAGGTAAACTCTGTTTCAACCCTACCTTGCATTGACACCAGTGAGACAAAATCACTTGGGAAAATGCATATTATCATTATTAGCAACTTAGAAGAAAAAATTGTTCCACAAAAATCAAGCAACTGTAATGGCTTACATTCTATTGGAAATACCTTGCTTCTTTATACCTTTGATTAATTACAGGAAGGAGCTGTTGTTAGGAGCAATAATATTCAGATGGCAAGTTCGATTATTAGGAAATATCTGTTCCTGAATATTTATAAGTAAGGATCACATGAATATTGCTTCGAATGTCATGTTCTTGCCTTCCTGGGCAAAAAGAAAAAAACAATAAGCTATAGCTTAAATTCTTTTATTCTATCTAAGCCCTTAGATATTTTAATGAAGAAAACCTAAGGGATAGGATTGTTTTAAAACCATGAGTGGACTCCCCCCTCCTCGCTCTGAGCTCAGGTTTGACTTACAGTGACCACAGGAGAGGGCAGGTCCCAGTGTGTCCGGGAAGCTCCAGCAGGTGTGCAGTTTCACCACTTCAGTGGACAGACCATTTGCTAAACCTGTCAGGCTTCCAATTCAAGCATATGGTCTACTAGAAGGTTGAGAAGCTGCTGCTTTTTATTCTACTACATACATCTAAGCAAAATAAACTGGATGAGGTAGAAAAGGAGTTACTCAAAGTAATAAAACTTCTACAGGATCCCAAAATGATTGATTATATTATGAATCCCCATATGAAGCATTCTATTAAGATAAAAACCCCAAGTGACATAATAGCAAAAGAGAAGTTTTCCCCCATCCCAACCAACCTCATGAAATTGCTTGCTGAAAATGGTTGTTTAAACAATACCCCAGCAGTCATTTCAGTATTTCCTACCATGATGAGTGTGCATCATGGAGAAGTACAATGCATCTACTTTAGATGATGCAACTTTCAGAATTAAAAACGGTCCTGACCAGCTTCCTAAGGAAAGGCCAAGAACTGAAAATAGAGGTTAAAACTGACCCTTCAATCCCAGCAGGTCACATAAGAGAGAAATCCGATGATAGATATTCAAGAAGCAAGCTCCGGCAGCTAAGCAGGATTATGAAGTAAACTGTTTGAAAGTAACATTTTCATCAACAAAACTTCCAAAAATTGTGGAAACAATAAACTATTCAGAAAATTTAAAAACAACAAGAACCATGAGTGGGATACTACTGCTCCTGAAAAGACACCAGATCCCCAAATTCCCTTTCCCTGCCTGTAAGAAGAGAAGTGAGGTTGATGCCGACAGGGGACAAGAAGCAGGGGCAGGATGATGCCATTTGTATGAATAAAACAAACTGGGTAGTGAAAAACTTCCCAAGTCAAGTAGTTTTCTGTTGTCAGTACCAAAGCTTACCGGCTACCGTAATTATGGACCAAGCACAAGAGGCAAAGGAACTCATTCCTCCTTCAGGGCAATGAGCTTATTCCTCCAAGCAAAATCACGGGGGGGGACTTTCCAAGCATTCCTCCCCCTCTTCTCTGGAATAGTGCATTAGGAGCCCTGAGAAGAGAGACAGGGACTCAATCTGGCGATAGGAGCATATACCTGGAGAATGAGATGGACGTTGTTAAGGCAATTGGGCACACACCGGGATGCTTAGTGGGCTTCTAAGTATATATATTACAATAGGTTGGGTCACAAATTGGTATACTGTTTGAACTACCATTACTATCTTGGTAATAGGTTGACATTATGATATTTTCAAAACCATTAGGTTCCCTGATCTATAATTGACCTTATAGAGATTTTAGGTTAATGAAAAACTAGTATTATGCTTTTGTATATCTGAATTTTGATCCAGACGTCAGGGCTTTGTGTATGTTGCCCTAAAAAGGAAGCTTTTCTTGCAATACTCGGATGCTTTTGAAGAATCAACAAGGTCATAGGTTTTGAACTGAAAGTGTCCTCAAAAGTCATTTATTCTAACCCCCTTATTTCGCAGATGAGAAAACTGAGGCCCAGGGAGGTTAATTAACTTTTCTGAAGTCACATAGACAATAGGTAATGGAGCCAAGATTTGAAGCTGAGTACCTTGTCTTCAAATTCAGTGCTCAATTCCACTGTGCTACATTCAATCACATCATATTATCAAGTGGTCCTATGACCTCCTTTATCCAGAATCTCCCTCCAACAATGCAGATCTCAATCCATCCAGCTACCACGTACAAATTTAAAATGTTAAGAAATCAGATGAAAGCTTTAAAATTGTTTACAAGTTTTTAACAACTCAATTAAAAAAAAACTTTAAATATTTAGTGTAATGTATTTTCTTAAAGATGAACTGGGCCCAGGATTAAACAGGAAGAGGAGAGCAGGTTGGATTGCCTTTAAGAAACTGCCTGTACTTTAAATGGCCACAAACTTCTCCCTGAAACAAGAGTTCATTATTTTTTTTAGTTTTTAAATTTATTTTAAACTTAAATACAAAATAAGAAAAGAAAAAAAATTGTCATGTACACAGCAGCATATAAGAGAGGATTCAATAAAAAGCCATAAATTTCCATTTCAAGAAAACATATGTAATGAAAACTAGGCATTATTTTCAAAGCTGTCCATCTTTCCTTCCTTGTATGTTTTCTTTTGTCCTCTGCTGTGCACTTTTTACTTTATTTCCTCCCTTCCTCCCTGCTCTCCCCCAGAAGGTTACAATTAAGCTCAGATATACATGTGTGTATATGTGTGTATGTGTATGTGGACACATATATACATATGCATATACACATATACATACACATAGATATCCATAAACATGCACATATATACACTTAAAAGCATACACATAAGATTGTATTATGCTTATTTCCACTTTTCATCTGTTTCTCTGAAGGTGGATAGTATCTTCTTTCCTAAGTCCAAGTCTTTCCTTATTTTTCTAAATCTACCAGCTCATCATTTCCTACACCAAACAATATTCCAACCCAATCGTATTCTAACTGACATATTGTCTACGAGATAAGCCCCCCCAATTTTCCACATTCTCTCTATTCTTGGTTATACAGATTTTGTTTATACAGGAAATTTTTAAATTTAAAATAATCAAAATGATCCATTTTTCACTTCAACACTGCTCTCACCTCATGATATGGTTTAAGGTGTGATACTAACTAAATCTAGTTCCTTCACATCTTTCCCCCTTTCCCTCCCTCACCCCCTCCCTGCCCCAGTTTCCTTGAAGTTCCTGACCCTCTGCTCTTCCAAATGAATGCTGTTGCTGTTTTTTTATGACTCAGTAAGATAATTTTTTGGCAATTTAATTGGGATAGCATTATATAAATAGATTAGTTAGGTAAAAATGGAATTTTTTTTGTATTAGTTTTATCTATTCATTCACAATAAATATTACGATTATTTAGATCTAACTTTGTATAAAGGGTGTTTAGGGTTCATATTCACATAATTTATATATTATATATTATTTATATTCATATATTCCTGTGTCTGTTTTGGCAGGTATATTCTCATATTTTTTTATACTGTCTAGTTATTTTATATGGTCTGGGGCTCATCATTTTAGCATCAGTATCTTTCAGGCCATATGGCTGTAAGCCATAAAAGTTCTCAGCCATCCAAGGACAATGAAGAGGAGCATGGTAGGTGTAAGTCAGCTGCAATATTTTACTGATGAGGAATTGCGCAAGTGGAGGGCATGGTATAAAAGATATCAGAGAAATGTAAGAGCAGAAGAGGAGCTGGGAAAGTCATGTGGCAACAAGAGATAACAACTATGTAGAAAGTCCTTGTGCCCCTCTGGGACCCATACAATGACAAAACATTTGGAGGGAGCTCTTTTTTTATATATGTTGCTGGAGGGAGGGGGGAGGAAGGAGAAAAAAAGAAGAGGGGAGGGAGGAGAGAAAGCGACAGAGACAGGGAGGGAGGGAGAGAGACAAAGAGGGAAGGAGAGCGATAGACATACAATGGACCCTTCTGGAAGACTTCTGGGAAGATGTTTTCAAGAGTCACATAGGTAAGAGAGAAAGCATAGGCTGGAATCTACGCCACTGGCAGGTGAGCATACCCACAATAACAAGGTCATAGATCCGTAGAGGAATCAGAATATTTTACAGGCAGCAAAGCAAAATAAAAATTAAATTAAAAACAAATGTCCAGCCTGGACCCTGTCCAGGGTCCGGGCCACAGAGGCTGGGTTCTTGCTGCAAGGACTGACCAAGAGAAGACTAAACTCCATATGAGGTTGCACAGTGATGTGCTGGTGGATATTTAACAACTGGCTTGCCAAAACCAAATATATGTCTATCACACTTTAAAATTTATTCTGCATTATTAACCTCTTTAGTCATGATTTTATTAAGCCTAGAGACAATAAATATAGTGTTTGATGAGATATAAATGTGTGTGAGAGATGAAAGAGTTCGGAGTCTGAATCTAAGGTCAGAAAGGACCCTACCCCCTGTGGCCAACATGGCGTCTGCAGGGAGAGAGTGAGAGGCAGAAGGCAGGCCATGGTTATATAATCTTCCAATGCAGAAATCCAACCCCCCCCCAACTGGCCTTAACTCATCATATCAGTAGCGGGGCTGTCCCACAACCTAAGCGCAGGAATCTCTCTGAGACAAAGGACCCGGAAACATGTGGGTGTCCAACGAAAACAGTCTTAACCTTATTTGGCATGTCTTCTGCTGTGTTGGCTCTGGGGAAGGGTCTCCGTTGCTCTAATGCTCAAAGGTCAGGTGACTTGACCTTAGGCTTAGTGAATCCTGAAGCCATTCTAGATTTGATTTTTCAGAATGGGGAAACTTCACTATAAATTATCCCTCACAAATGCTCAAACTGAAAATTTAACAACTGGCTCTTGGGACCCAGTGTGAGCTAGCTCTAGCACACCTGTGGGTGGGCATCTTCTGGATGTCTATTTCCCCTTCATTCCTTTTCCTCTTCAGTTTTAGGCTCAGGCAAAGTAACTGTTACTGAGTGTGAACTCAGCCAATTTCCTTGGGAAGACTTTTAGATTGTTTTAATTATTAGGAAGTTATTCTCAACATCAAGTTTAAATTACTCTCTGCTCCCTCTACCATTATTCTGTCCTGTGGTCACACAGAACTAGTCTGTGCCTCTTTTGTGTGACAGCCTTTTCAAATATTTGAAAACAGTTAACATGTCCTGTGCCCTGAGTATTCTTTTTTCTAAGCTATAACACTCTTGGTTCTTTCAATTGATTACGACACAGACCGAAGGCTCTCCCCATATCCCATCCCTGTCCACTCTGCAACTCATTAATGTCCTTCTTAAACTGTGGTTTTCAGAACTGAACACAATCCCCCAGATGAGGTCCGACTAGTGGGATGATCCCTTCACTCTGTCCTGTGGCCATTCATGCCTTAACAAGGGTTCCTCCCAACATCTGGCTTTTCTGCTCCTTTTCCTTCCTGGCTAGTGATAGAAGAAAATCACATCATTACGTTGGTTGGGTCCACTACAGATTCATGTCATTCTATCTTAACTGGACTCTTACTCATCAACAATAATCCTTTATCTTCCTTAGTCAAATGCCATGATCCAATTCATTCTCCCTGAGCCTTACCCTCTTCCAGGTTCCCCACCCCTCTTAATCCCCCTCTGTCAGTCCCTGCTATCATTCTCCTTGTCTCCTGATTTAATGATACAAAGAATATAACAATTTGGGTTGCTAGTAGGAAGAAGAGGAAAGGTTACTAGCAACCCCAGACCTAGTTGGTCCTTTTCAGGTTTGTGAGCTGACTAGTGTGGCAAGGACATCCACAAGTAGGCTGAAAGGAATCCCTTCACTCCAGCTTCACCCAGCCAGCTCACTAGAGCATCCTTAAGCATTGAAGTTTGTGCTTTGAACTCCTTTTTCCTGACTGCCACTGGAAAAGTGAGGTGGTGCATCTCAATCTAAACTCTTATATGAGATAAGGTGAGAAATTCCCTTCAGTTCCTCTCATACTCCTAGGTTGCTAACCTTTTCATTGTCTGTTGTTGTGTCGGACTCTTTGTGACTCCATGCATCATATCTTCCGCGGGGTTTTCTTGGCAAAGATTCTGGAATCGTTTGCCATTTTCTTCTCCAGTGGATTGAGGCTCAGTGACTTGCCCCAGGTCACACAGCTAGCATACATCTGAGGCCAGATTTGAGCTCAGGTCTTCCTGCCTCTGAGCCCAGTTCTCTATTTGCTGAGCCTCCTAGCTGCTAACCTGATTCCCTCTCAAATTATCCTGGGGACTCTATTTAACAAAACTGCAAAGGAGCCGAGTATTAGCTTTGGTGAAATTTGTTTCAGCTTCCTCATGTGCCTATTTGCCATGCAAATCACCTCAGGAGCAAGCTGGAACGAGGCCAGGTCAGGTTGGTAGAACCAGTAAGCTCTGCCCTACATCCTACCAGCAAACGAAATCACTGTACTACGTAAATCAAGAAAAATGGATTCTATCATTTAAAGAAAAAGCCTAAAAAAACTCCCTTTTTTCTCATCTAGACCTCAAAACTCTTCTATTTTGCCCCTCATTTCTTCATGCTCTTCTCCAGACTCTGATGAAGATTCAGTCCCTGCCACATTCACTTCTTTATATGCGCCCTTGCTCCCATCCTTTGAATGTGTGTTACAATTCATTTGTAAAGACATCCAGTCCTGGGTCCTTTTTTTCCCCTTTGGGAGATCCTTCATGACTTACTCAATTTATTTTTGCTGAAATTGGGTTATTTAAATTATCTTTCTTCTGTTAATCTGGTTATTTCATATTTCTTGTCAATATTCGTTTGTCAGTTTTCTTGATATATAATCAGAAAAATCATATCTAGTAATTTCCTTTCCCCCTTGCATTTGTTATGAATTTTCATTTTTCTTTCTTTCTTTCTTTCTGTCTTTTGTTAATCTTGACAATTTGGTTTTCCCCTCCTTTTTATGAAATTGAAAGACGATGTCGCATAGTGGACAGAAAACCAGCCTTGAAGCCAGAAAACCTGTGTTCGGGTCTTACTTCTGATACATAAGTCTGCGTGACCCCGGATGAATGAGTTACTTAATCTGTCGCAGTCTAGGCAGTGCTCCAAGACCATCCCGTGCGGAGAATGTGCCAGCCTACATTAGGAGGAGTTTCCTCATCTGGCAGCACACTACGCAAATGAAATCAGAGGCCCAGCTGCTATTCCTACGTTATTTGATCAGAATGGCTAAGATTTGCTTATTTTATTAGTTGTTGCTGTTGTTTTTAACAGCTTCTAGTCTTCAGTTGTTTGAACTGCTTTTTAAGGTTTCCAATTTTGTGGGTCTCTTGCTAGATTTTTAGAACTGGTTGAATTAGGGTAACTGGGTCTTCAGCTGTTGGTTCCAGCCGCCACTGATGGTGTAGGGGATATAAATTCCCCATTACCCTAGTTCCGTTAGATACCAGCAGTTTAGCTTTTACACAGAAATATTTACCTTAAAAGGTATAATCAAAATATACAAACATACTCCCTTAACTCATAGGAATTTCTCCTCCCTTTGCACCACCGAAGGTTTTAGAGGGAAGGAGATTAAGTTAATAGATAGGTTCTCATAGAGCACAGTCCTAGTTCCAAATCCAAAGCTCCCCAGGCGACCTGGCTTCTCAGGGCTTCCCTTCTGGCTGGCTGATTGCACCACCCCGCCTACAATCCAGGCTCTAAGGTCAGATGAGAGAATGAATGGTTCAGTTTTAAGATCAGACTGTCAATCAAAGGAGGTTACCCCCACCCATTTGATAGTGGATCCAGAGGCTTCCATTCTAAGCCATCTGGACTTGTTCCAAATGACACATATTAGGCAAACTGGGCATGCCTATATTTTTGAAAGATGGTGTCAGCACTTTTGGTTGGTCATGGTTTTCAAGGGAGACTAAGTCTTAAATCATTTCTTTTAGACCTACATTTCATGTCATGTGCTTTCGATAAGATAACTCAAACTTTCTTCTGATTTTTTTGACCTCTTTACTTTGCTCTTTGTTGTCATTCAGTCGCTTTTTGTGTCTGACTCTTCATGACACCATTTGGGGTTTTCTTGGCAAAGACACTGGAGTAGTTCGCCATTTCCTTCTCCAACTCATTTTACAGATAAGGAAACTGAGGCAAACAGGGTTAAGTGACTTGCCCAGGGTCGCACAGCTAGTAACTATCTCGATTTGATGAGGCTGAGTTTGAACTCAGAGAGATGAGTCTTCTTGACTTCAGGCCCAGCATTCTATCCACTGGGCTGCCTATTTTTACCCCTTCCAAACTTTTATTTATTTTATGATCTCACTTCTTCTAGCCGTTCTTGTAGCCCTTGTGGTCAAGCCATTTTTTTCACTGAGTATCTACTTGTAATTATCACGGGGTTCCTTAAACGTTTGGATCGGATTGGGATTTTGTTGGTGGGCCAGTTCCCTCCAGTACTCTTAGATGGGTTGGGTGTGCCTGGTTTGATCTTACCCCCCTGTAATGCGGGTGGTACTGTGGCTACTGGGGATTGGAATAGTCTAGGATTAGACTCCACCCTCTGGCAGTCAGGCAATAAAAATTTATCAGGTGCCTCCTGTATTTATGTGCATATCTTGTTGCTGTTCCTCTTCTGTTTTTGAAGAGGACCAAGGACATCACATATTATATGCCATCAGCACAATGTTAAACCCTTGAGGGCAAGAACTATCGCATTTTTGTCTTTGTACTCCCACACCTATTACAAGGCATGGCATATGGTAGGTGCTTAATAAATGCTTGTTGATCTGAATTGATTCCTCTCATCATGATTTTTGTTTTGTTCTTAGACTATTCCTTTGGAACTGTTAACGTGTAGCTGGAAAGGATGAGGCCAATTGTGTATTGTTTGTATTGGATGTTTTTGTAACTTAATTGAAGGGCTACCTGAGAAAAAACAATAACTATTTCTTAATATCAGAAGTTTTGAAGGTTTTTTCTGTCCACACCTGTGTAGAGTGAGGAATTTCTACTCAACCAATGAAGATGAACAATTATAATTGCAAGAGATGCCTGGAGTCACTGAGAGGGTAAAAAACTTGTCCAGAGTCACATTCACCAGTCTGAGTCAGAGTTAGGATTTGAATCCAGGTCTGGATCTTTATCCAGCACTCAATGTTACCTCTCCAGGCTTAATTTTCTTTTATCAATTCAACTTAATTCTACTTGGTATTAAAGTTTCCTTTCAGTTATTAGAATCTTTTCTAGGGGGCGGAGCCAAGATGGCGGCATAGAAGCAGCAACATATCGCAGCTCTCACATAGCCACCCCAAAATACCCATAAAATAGGACTCTAAACCAATCCTGGAACTCCAAAAAGCACACAAAGATACTTCCCACTAAAGTCA
>JAQQSU010004076.1:0-14179 GCA_028627135.1 Pseudochirops cupreus | reverse complement strand
ATTCTTCTGCACAAAATATCACAAGGAAAAATCAATACAGACAGAAGAGACAAACATAGAGTGCCAGGATATCACAAGTTTTCTCCTTCTCAACTCTGCTACCACAATAGTTCTCTTCTCAGTTCTGTTCTCTTCCAGCTTGGGTTTCTCCCTACATATGGTCATTAGCTCTTCCACTTCCTGTTCTAGGGTTCCAAGTTCCATTTCTTAACAAAGACTTGATATAACCATGGGCAAGGCTTAAAAGGAACTTTAACTGAAACAAGGTGCAAAATAATTAAATAGCTGAAACAAGGTATTAAATACTTCTTTGCTTGCCATTACACCATCCCTTAAAATAGCTCTGCTACATATTCTAAATTTATCTTTTGACTTTGTTCTCATGTGTCCTCTTGTCTCATTAAATCACTAAATTCTGTTTCTTCCATTCAAGTTGGATAAGATTTTCCATCTTCTATTCTAGGCTGTTTATTCTCCTTCCAATCTTTCCTTGGAAACTTTAATTTCATAATTTAAAAAAAATCTTGATTTATTTCTTTCACACCTTTTTTGAGTACTTCGTTTCCAAACCTTTTCTTCCTCTTTGCCCATCTTCCCCATCGCTTCCCAAGCCTGGACTTCCACTTACTGGAAAGTTATCTTTTCTTTTGAACTTATCTCTTTGGCATATCATAGTATCCTTCTATTTGCTATATCATAGCTTCCCAGAAGATAATAGTTTGGTTTTAGTTTGGTGTTTGTCACAGCAACTCCTGAAAGTTCGTCTATTAATTTGTAAAGGAGTTGAAATCTATCCTAGTGGGATGAGGGAATTACCAATTCCTAGGAAATTACAGATTTCCTGAACTTTTAAATGATTAAAAACATTATGATAGTTCTCAGGCTATCAAATGTCACTTACTCTGATAAGAAAAGCAGTGGGGATCCTGGGTGGAGTTTTTGACTTGGAATGTGGAGTACTTAGGTTCACAATCTTCCTTGGGTACTTTTACTTTGTGTAACCATTGATGAATCACTTAAATTTTCTCAATTTTCTCATCTAAAATGTGGTAATAATATAAAACCTGCAGTTCCTATCTCATGGGATTACTTTAAGGCAAAAAATGAAATATTGTAAAGCTCTCTTTGCAGAGTCTAAACAACAATGCACTTCCCAGCTATTATTATCATTGCTACCACATGTGTTTTAATGACCCATTTTATACCAGATTTCCTTCTTGAGTCCTCTGCTATTGGCTGCTCCTGCCCACTGTGCATCTTTCCACTCCCCTTTATGTTACCTATAATTTTGATCCCTCTTAACCCACAACAATTCATGATTTGCAGCCATTGAATATCAACAGGAGCATGTTGGTAAAGAGTTTTATGGTCATTAGAGGATCAAAATTCCAATTTGGTGAAATCCTTTAATATATATCATTAGTATCACAGCTTAACTTACAATGACAAAGTAGAATACTCTCTTAACCTTACCTTGTAATAATTGTAGTTTTAGCTAGACAACAAAGCGATAAAATATCTTGCTAGTCAGTCATCGGATTCTCTTCATGACCTTCAGGCAATGGTATCTGGGTGCCACAGGGAATAGAGCACAGTACTTGCAGTATGGAAGACTTGAGTTTGAAGCCTGCCTCAGACACGTACCTGTTGGGACTTTAATTCATCTATGATGGGATAATAATACCTGCTTCAGAGTATTGTTGTGAAGAGCAAAAGAAATAATATGTGTAAGACATTTTGAAAATCTTAAGACACCGTATAAATGTTATCGATGGTTGTTATTGCTGTTGTTAATGCGTACAGGAACACTGTGCCTAGCACAGTGCTTTAAACAAAACTGGTTCATCACAAATGTGTGTTGCATTAAATTGTATTGTATTAGTGACTTGAAAGTTAGATACATAACATTTACAGGGCCCAGTCGTCTCAGGATTTTTCCCTTTTAGACCGCATAGAACTGATGAACAAAACAAAATAAGTTTTAATGTGAAAGGCAAGAATTTCTTTGAGCAAGAAGGCATCAAAGGGAGAGGAAAGGAGCAATGAACTCAATTACTCATTGCCTATAGGGTAAGAATCAAACTTTCTGACAACGCTAGGGAATTTGGGAAGTTATAGGCAATGTTTAAGTGTAGAAAGGAACAAATGGCTAGTGAATAAATAGATAGAAATAATGTTCTCTTCCCCTAATTCCTCCCAAAGCAAGGGAGTGGGGCATTTTTCCAGAGAATATGTTCTGCCTTGAGACCAAGAGCAACTTCGTACACTGGAAAAGAAGGCTGACTTTTCATTAGCAGGACCCAAGTTCAGATCCCAGCTTTGCTACTAAATTACTGTCTGTGTGACTTTGGACAAGGTAGTTGTTCTCTTCTTGGGTCTCAGTTTCTTCATTTATTAAATGAGTTGAACCTTAGATTCTAAATCAATTAAATGGAGGAAGGAGAGCAGGGTGAACTAGATGACATTTAAATTTCCTTCCATCTCTAAATCTATGATTATCTAGAGAGTCAAGGAATGCTTCAGGAAACCAATGATCTGGGATATGAGGATTATCATTCTTTGGGAGGAAACAACTATAAATCCCCAAATTTCAGGAACATTGCTGAAAGTATAATGTCACAACATGGCAGAGCCACCTGTATAAAAATGCCCTGAGTGTCCTAATAAAGTCCTGCACTTCATTAGTTTAGGCCTTGGGTTCTTTCCTAAATAAGATGGGAGATGGTGGTGGGGAAGAATATGCCATACAGGAAAAAAAAACAAAAAAAAAAACAAAGAGCAATTTGTTTCATGTCTCCCCTTAGCCAAAGAAAAGAGATGAGTTCTGCCTATATACTAGCAGATGGATGTCTGGAAACCCTTGTTTCGACAAAATAAGAAGGATAATAATCTTTTTGTTAAAAAAAAATAGGGGGTGGGGTGCATGATGGAGAAAGCTTCTCCTGCCTCTGTTTTTTTTCCCTTTTGGATCCCCAAACCTCCCTCCTCCTCCTTCTCCCCACCCTGCTCATTGGAGAATGGTCTGCAGCATTTTAGAGCCAGTAAATCTGTTTGGCAGGTAATCTGCCCCCCATCCACCAGCTGCTGCCTTGGCAAAAGGAGCATCACGGTCACCATGGCAACACACAGGCGGGCAAATGACATTCAAACCTGGCTCCTCGCCAAGGTAATCTGATGGCACAGGTCTTTGTTAATAGAAAGAGGAAAGCAGGCCAGGGCAGCCTGCCTTTGCTTGCCAATAAAGGCTGAACCCTGAGCAGAGTGCAGGACTAATTAACTGGCTAGGCCAGCTGTTGGCCTCAGCATGCCAAATCTGACAAGTGGCTGGGTTTGTGTATCCTTAACCCTTGTCGTCTTCCAAGGGGGTGGGATTTAGGAAAACAAGGGCCTTTTCTAGATGATGTCATTGGAGCATTTGTAGAATTTCCTCTTGTGAGAAAGTTTTCTGGCAGAGTACAAAGGGATTTGACTTCTCCCTGGAGACCCCTGGCATTTCCGGTTTCCTGAAGGGTTTTTCTAGGTGGAAAGCAAGTTCAACATAGGGGGTGGGGTAGGCAAAGAATCAGGAGCTGCTAGATCATGATAGGATTAAAGATCTAGAGTTGGGCAGGACCTCAGAGGTCACTTTGTCCAATCCACTCTCTCCTCCTCATTTTACAGATGAATAAACTGGGGCCCAAAGAGGTTAAGTGACTTGCCCAAGGTCACATATTGGTTGTATCAGGATTCAAATTCAGGTTGTGTGTTCTTTCCACTGCACCACACTGCTTCATCCTATGAATATGGGAACAGGAATGCTATAAACCACAAGCATTCTTCGGAACCTCAGGGGCTCAAACTGTAAGATGGGAATGTTAATACAATAAAACTTCATTAATACAGGCTCAGTGAGGGAATACAAAAACAAAACAACTGTTGTAGTAGATAAGAATGATTTGTAATGATCAAGTCATTTATATACACACATATAATAGGTAGGAATATGATGAAATATTTTCAATCATTTTAAATGTACCCAGATATCTAGATAGATCTAACATACATATATAGGTATTGTATTTACACATATACTCATATATGTATAGATATAGAAATCTATACCTATGTAGATGTATGTCTAATATAGATATCTCTGTAGATATAGATATCTATCTAGGTATAGATATATGTGTGCTTCTAAAATGCTTAAAAATATTCTAGTCTTTAAAGTTGGAAGGTTTCCTAGATATCATCTAATCCAGTCTCATTCTACAGATGAGGAATATGAGGAAGGGAAATGACTTGTCTAAGGTCATACAGGCATAAGAACAGGAACCTGGATCTTCTGATTCTAAATCTAGTGCTCTCCCTTAAAATCTTTTTTACATTCATATTTGCCTTGAAAAAGAAAGACAGAGGCAGAGAAAAATAAATAAGTATGTATTAAGGACAAACTTTATGGTAAGTACTAGAAATCGAAAAGACAAAAAGCCCTCAATAAACTTATATCCTAATAGGGGAACCAACATGTACAGGGAAGACGGGCAGGTGGGGAGGGAGAGAGAAAGAGACAGAGACAGAGACAGAGAGTGAGAGAGAGAGAGAGAGAAAGAGAGAGGAGGAGGAGGAGGAGGAGGAGACAAAGAGACAGAGACAGAGAACTAGAAGCAAGATGATGAAGATAATAGAGACATTTTTTTCATCTTGAAAAAGCACATAATGAAAATATGCTGACTCTGTTTTGTTGTGGTCATCAGAACTTTTTGCAAATGTATTCATTCTTCTTGAGGAGGGATGAGAAGTGAGTGAGAGTCATATAAAATGAGCAGATCCAACACAACATGGTGATTTGGAATCAGTGACCCTAAGTTTAAATTCCAACTCTATCACTTACTATAGGTATGTATGACTTTAGGCAAACCAATTAACTTCTAGGTCACTTTTCTCTGTGACATCCATTGTTTGAAGTTTCCTTGAAGCTCTGACATTCTATGTTCTGTGTTCTCGAATCCCCTGTGATAAGATCCCTTCTTGTTCTAATATTCCATGATTCTATGAATCCTTCTTTTTAATGGTGCCTGTATGACACGTTTCTGAGGGCCCTTTTGTCCTTTCTTCCTTTGCACATTTTATTTCCTATCCTTCCCTTTCAAGATTCAATGGAGGATATTCTAGTATTCCCTTTACCCCTTTTTTTCTTTAGTCCTATTAAAACTTTTTTTCACATTCCTTGATTCCTTAAGTTCTTTAACCTGGATCCCTAAGGAAGATAGGGGTGGGATGTCAAGCTTTTGTTATTGGCTCATGTCTATATTTTCTCAAAGAGTGGAAAGTTTCTAAAAAGTTATTCAAGGTACAATATAAATCAAATATGTAATAGATATATATTTCCTCAGCACAAAAGATTCTCAAAATGCATATCTATATACAACTTAAATAGGATTTAGTAGTTTAACTTTTAACTACTATTACAACCTCTGAGGAGGCTGATACTTAAACCTTATTAACATGAAGAAGTTTATGGAATTATTAGTTAAACATTTTTTTATTTTACCTCAGCATTTCATTGTCTAAAATACTCCCTGTACGTGTGTACTGGTAAAACTGACTAAACTTGGGCCAATATTTTTGTCAGTGGTTGTCTTCTTGCATGCAGAAACTTCTTTTGCTACCAGTCATCTCCATTCACTGGGCCCAGGATCCTCATCCCTTTCAAATTCATGACCCCACCTCTAGTCCAGATATGTCTCCCATATAGGTGATGTTCATCCACCTGCCCAGGAAACGAAATACAAAGTAAAAAATGTGGCCAGGTGTCCAGGTATAAGCTCACTTAGTAGAATCCATGCTCAGAAAAGATTATAACCTTTCATGCCCTACAATTTCACAGTCTAAGAGGAATCTAGAGACAGAGAACCTTATCTGCCACATGGGAGAGTTGAAGCAACGGAGTTCTTCTTTTCAAAGGTAGTTTGAATCATTGACTCTTCCAACTATAAGGCAATGTCTTCATCTTTTCAAAGCACCTACCTCATTCTTTACTGAACCATTACCTGGATGAAAGCAGCCAGGATGCTCAGCATTTCTGCTGCTCAAGTACAGAGACTGCTCATGTGATAAGCCAGAACCAAGAAGGGGATCTCTGAGAATGCTCCATGGAATCATCCTTGTGACACCTGAAAATGACCATAAGAAAAAAAAAAGATGCTTGGTTCATCTTTCAGGTCAATTTTTTACCAATATACCCAATTCTAATTTCTGTACCTTTTCTTTTGGCTTCCCCCTTTTTAGGTTGTGAAGTTTAAAGGCATGGAACAAAGGGCTCAAGATTAAAAGGGGGAGAGGTACAGTTCATCATGTTACAGTATATCTCTGCATCACTTGTTTCTACTAATAGCTTCCCCCATCATGCCACAGTGATGCTCACCCTAAAAGTATTTGTGAGAATATCTTCCTATATTACCCCTACAATGAGATAGCATTCCTTGGTGGATAGAGAACTGGCCTCAGAGCCAAGGAAACCTGAATTTAAGTGCTATTTCTGATACATACTGTCTAACCAAGTTCCTTTTTGTTTCACTGACTTGATTATCTAAGATTTTAAGTTACTTGGAAGGTGTCAACCTTCATAAGGAGAGGAAATTCCTCTGGGAGAAATCCTTATGCCAATGAAACCACAGGCCAAGTTCCTGTCCACACACATACACACACACACACACACACACACACACATAATCATCATCATCATCATCATCATCATCATCATCATCATCATCCTTTAATTGAGTGAATTGGGGTTATAAAGTTACAAACTTGTTGGATTCCTTTGATTATGGCTTTTCTTCATCCTAATCTAATTATCCTACTGTTGTGGTTTTGGAAAGCACACTGCCATTCAAATGGGAAGACCTGAGTTCTAGAACAATAGCAGTCTCGATTTAGTGGCTATCTAAACCAACCCTCCTGTTTTCTTTTTTTTTCCTTCAAGGCTCAGTATGTTGCCACCTCCTCTGCAAAGTCTTCCAAGTTTCTTCTGGTTTTCTATTCTTTTTTCC
Organism: Pseudochirops cupreus; assembly: GCA_028627135.1. NCBI lineage: Eukaryota > Metazoa > Chordata > Mammalia > Diprotodontia > Pseudocheiridae > Pseudochirops > Pseudochirops cupreus. The sequence goes on along the minus strand of JAQQSU010004076.1, from coordinate 7,145 downwards.
CTTCTTAAAATACCTTATATGTATACATTTGTACACATTTCTCTCCTTTGAGTATAATATAAATCTTCAACAGCAGGTCCTGCTGTGTTTTTATCTTTGCATTTTATTCTTATTGAATAAATGATAATTCACATTTCTACAGCCATTAAAGTTTTTACCAAGTGCTCACAACACATGATACTTTGCCATGCACATAGTATGATCATACTCTTTAAATATAGGTGGTCATTCAGGGTTCTCTTCTGGGTCCTCTTCTCTTCTCCCTATATACCACTTTACTTCATCTCCTCAGCTTCCATGGATTTAATTACCATCTCTATGCTGATGATTCTCAAATCTACCTTTTCCTACCCTAATCTTTCTACTAACCTCCAGTCTCCCATCTCCAACTGCCTTTCAGACATCTCAAAATGGATGTCCAGTAGACATTTTGAACTCAACATGTTCCAAATACACCTCATTTTCTTTTCCCCTAAACCCTCTGCCCTGCCTACTTTTCCTGTTACTGTAGAGGGCAACACTACTGCACTGATAGTAAATTTTTCAAATGGATGTTTTCAGAAATGTTAAATGACTTCACTAAGGACAAACATGGCATTAAGTTTAACTACTGCACTTATGACAAATTCTTTAACTTAAAAGGCTACAAGCCAAGACCAAAATGGAGGGAGTGTTGGTGCATAATTTTCTGTTTGCAAATGACTGCACTCAATGCAACCTCTGAAGCTGAGATGCAACAAAGTATGGATCAATTCTCTAAGGCTAGTGCTAATTTTGGCCAACAATTAAAACCAAAAAAACATAGGAGCTCCATCAACCACCACCACACCATTTATATATGAAACCATCAGTTATAGCAAGTGGAGAAGTTATGGATGCTGTAAATAAGTTCACTTACCTTGGTAGTGTACTTTTCAGGGATGTACACATTGATAATGAGATTAATGAATGCATTGCTGGCACTAACTTAGTGTTTGGGAGGCTCTGAAGGAAGGAAAGTATGAGAGAGAAGAGGTATTAGACTGACTTACCAAACTGAAAGTCTACAAAGCTGTTGTACTGACCTCATTGTTGAGTGCCTGTGAAACCTGGACAGTCTACTAGTTCCATGACAGGAAACTGAATAGCTTTCATTTGAATTGATCACCTCGTAGGATAAAACACCAGACACTGAGGGCCTTTCTTGAACTAAACTGCCAAGCATTCAAACTCTGCTTTGGAGAGCACAATTACAATGGGCTGGCCACATTGTTTGAATGCCAGACATAAGCTTGCCTAAAAGACTATTTCACGGAGAACTCACACAGGGCAAGTGTTCATATGGTGGTCGGAAGAAATAAAACAAGGACACTCTCTTAAGAACTTTAGAATTGATTATGTGACTTGGGAGACACCAGCACAGGACTGCTCAGCATGGCATTCCCACATCAGAGAAGGTGCTGTGCTTTATAAGCAAAGCAGAACTGAAACAGCTCAAAAGAAACATGAGATGCACAAATTCAGAGAATCTACTCCAAATGTTAACATGAACTATTTGTGCCAGATCTGTGGTAGAGCATTCCAAGCTATGATTGGTGTGATCAGCCACAGTCTGAAACACTGAAACTTGACTCTAGCATAGTGATGTCATTTTGGTCCTCTTCGAGAATGAAGGACAACAATGAGAGGGCAACACCATTCTCCTATCCTGGAAACCTGAGCCATCCTAGAATACTTACTCTTCCTGACCCCTCATGTCCTGTCAATTTACCTTTGCAACAGCTCTCCAACATACACCCCCTTCTCTCCTCTCACACTGCCACCACTCTAGTCACTTTGGGCCTGGATTATTGCTATATCCTGCTGGTGGGTCTACCTGCTTCAAGTGTCTCCCAACTCCAAGCCATTTTTTATTCAGCCCTTGAAGTGATTTTCTTAAAATGCAGATCAGATAAGATCACTCCCTTACTCAATAAACTCTAGTGGCTCACTATTGCCTCCAGAAGCAAATACAAAATGCTCTATTTGGTGTTCAAAGTCCTTCATTACCTAATTCCCTCTCACATTTCTAGTCTTTTTACACCTGACTCCCCTATGCATATTCTTTAATCCAGTGATAGTGGCCTCCTGGCTATTGCATGAACAAGATATTCCCTCTCTCAACTCTGGGCATTCTCTCTGGTTGTCTCCTTGCCTGGAGTGCTCTCCCTCCTGGGCACTGCTGAATGACTTCCCAGACATCCTTTAGGTCCTGACTAAACCTAACTAAAATCCCACCTTTTGCAAGAAGACTTTCCCAACCCCTTTTAATTCTAGTGCCTTCCCTCGGTTTGTTATTTCCTATTTATCCTGTATATGGCTTGCTTTGTTTATATGTGTTTGCATATTGTCTCCCCTATGGGACTGTAAGCTTCTTTAGGGCAGCGAGTCTTTTTTTTCCTCTATTTATAGCCTCAGTGCTTAGCACAGTGCCCTGCACATAGTAGGTGCTAAATAAATATTGATGGATTGATTGATTGATGTTGATTCCCATTTCATAATTTAAAAAATTGAGCTCAAAGTTAAAATGACTTGTCCAAGAAGATAGAGTAAGTTATTGGAAGATCCAAGCCTCCTGCTTAGGGGATTTGAATCCTAGGTCTGCTTACTGTCTATTACCCTCAACTATTTAGTCCTGGCATGACCACTAACAAGAAGTGTGACCTGGAACTTAACCTCTTGGGGCCTGAATTTCTTCACCTGTAAAATGGAGGCAATGGGTTATATGAATTTTAAAGTCCTTTATTGCTCTAAAAAAATATTATCCTTGTGAATTAATTGACCTCTCTCGTTGTGAGGGTCAATCTACTAAACCATGGGGTTTATTGAGAGGAATTCAATTTAAGTAAAATTCTCTCTCTTCCTAGCCAAGGCTCAGGTTCATTTCAAATATGGCCTGAAAAGCAGTTTCCTGTTAAGTTTCCTTGGAAGCAATAAATGCAGATTGCAACTTCCCAAATGAGTCCTTTTTTTCTTTCTTTCTTTCTTTTTTTTTGTTAAATTCCCCAGACCTACTTAAGGGAGAATGGGATGAGAGCCTGGTGTCAGATGAAATAAAAATGTACCACACAAGTGGAGCCATCGGCTAATCCAAACAAAATGACTAGGGTAGATCATGGTAGTATCCTGAAGAGTTTTAATGTAGACATGATGACAGGCCACACAGTTAGATCAGAATTTAAATAACCTCACATCATAATCTCCCATTGCTTCGTAATGTCCCCAGAACATACACCAAAAAACTACCAAATCTTCCATGTCAGGCCCCTTCCCAAAATGAAGACTCTTTTGCTATTGTTTCTTTCTTTTCTTTTATCCTTAACTCTCTTGTTCCCATTTTCTGGTGAGTGGTTCTTGTTTTGTTTTGTTTTTTTTCTAAAATAAGTGGGCATTTGATGTTTTCTGTACTTATTTTAAGTACAATAACCTGAAGTCTGTGAAATAATTTCCTTCCTTCTATCCTCTTTTCTTCTTTCCTCTTTCCTTCTTCCTCCCTTCTTTCCTTCCTCTCTTTCTTTCCCTCTCTTTCTTTCCCTTCCTTCCTTCCTCCCTCCCTCCCTGCCACCTTCCTTCCTTCCTTTCTTCCTTCCTTCCTTCCTTCTTTCCTTCCTTCTTTCTTTCCTTTCTTCCTCTGTATTCCAATATATTCTTTTATATCTATTTTTCCTATGTATTTAGTTTATGCATTTAAAAGCATTCTGAGGGGGGCATAGGTTCAATGAAAATGCTAAAACATGACATAGAAAATGTTTACAATCGCTTGTGTTAAGGTTTGTTCATAATGAAAATAACTAACATTTATATAGTACTTACTATGTGACAGGAACTATGCTAAACATTTTCCAAGTGTTGTCTCATTTGATCCTCACAACTCTGTGATTTAGGTGCTATTATTATCATTCCTATTTAGCAGATGAGAAAACTGAGGCAAACAGAGGTTAAATGATTTACCTAGGGTCACAGAGTTGGGAAATGTCTGAGGATGAATTTGTGCTCAGGTCTTTCTCACTCCAGGCTTGGCACTCTATCTAATGTACCACCTAGCATTCTAGGTAATAGTAGATAGTAAGTTCTTGATAAATGTATATGAAATTAATAGCACACTTCTCTAGTGCCTTTAAGCGTACAAAACACTTTTCTCAAAACCCTGGGAGGTAGTGTACATGACATTATACCCATTTTATAATTGAAGAAAGTAAGACTAAATGATTTTCCTAGGAATACTCAACTAGGAAATGTCAGAATTCAAACTTAAATCTAAGTCTTCTGTCTGCTTGACCAATGTGTTTTTTTTTTCTCCCACCTCTACTGCTATGAATGAATAGTCTTGGATACTACAATGGATGGAAGGACAAAGCACTTCTCTTTATTCAGTCAGTAAATTCACTAAGCCAATGGTTTCTGGGCACAGTGGTTGAAAAATCCAAGAGTATCCCAAAATAAAAGTTTTGGAATTAAATTTTTCCATAATTTTCATTTAGTCTATTACAAGGTATTCCCTAACAATCAAGCATTCATAGTCATGCCAGCAAATGGGGGTTTAATTAATCATTAAACTGCTGGATCATTTGTCTTTATTCTTACAGGAAATATTATTTAAAATATTGTGTTAGTTCTAAAAGCAACAATTTAAAAGATTCCCCAAAATGTAATACATCTCGGAACAGGTCCACAGGATGGTAGGTAGGAAGGCATGGCATGTAAGAAATGTGTGCAAGACCTAAAATTTTTTAATTTGGAGAAAATACAAAATCATAGGATTTAAAACTACCAGGAACTTTGGGGATTATCTTGTCCAAATCTTTATTTTTAAAGATAAAGGACCTGAGGCTCCTGAAGGGGGAATGGTTTGTCCAATGTCATACTGGTAGCAAGTTGTTTTCATGTGGACAGGTTGTAGAAGGAATTCTTGTTCAGCTACAGGATAAACTAAATAACTCCTGTCATCCATTCCAATTATGAAGTTCTATAATTCCATGTAGTAACAGGTAACATTTGAACTCGGGTCTTTTGACTCCAAAATATTTGGAGATGAACACAAAGCTGGAAAAGATCTTTAATAACATGCTGGATGATTGGATCATATAAGAAAAATGCACTAGGCCAAATTTTGTATGATGACACAGAGTATGGACAAATATAAAGTCTTACACTGGCCTCAAAGAAAAATCAATTTTGCAAGCTCAAGATGACAGAGGTGTGGTTAGACCACAGTTTTTAAAAGATCAGTTTTGTTTTTATAGATTGCAAGTTGAAAATGAGTCAACACTGATATGGAAGGCAAAAACAAACAAACAAACAAAAAACTTAAAAACTGAGAGAGGCATCACTTTTTACATAGAAATATACTATTAGATATTTAAAAATCAGCTCTCCAAGAAAAAAAAATAATGTACACACTTTTAAATTTAATCAGTATTACTAACATTTTCTCCATCAATTTTGTAAGTCTAGGCAATCAACAAAACAATAACTCAAGTTCTGATTTGTAGCATTGGTTGATTGCATTGAAAATCTGAGAACCTACCAATCAGTTCTTACCAGCCAGTCCAATCTGACTCTAGCACACACCTGCTTCTATAAATGAAAAGGAGGCAATTACACTGCATGTTGTCCTGATCAGACCACATCTGCAGTATTGTATTCAGTTCTGGGGGCCATCTACGAAAGACATTGATCAAAGTGGAGAGGATCCAAAAGAGTATAATTAAGATGGTGATGAAGGTTCAGAGGAACATTGGTTAAAGGAACTAAGGCTTTTTGGTTTGGAGGAGAGAAGACAGGCAGGATGTAGTAACTTTTTTCAAGTATCTGAAGGAGCTATCATATAGAAGAAAATTAGATTTCTTCTATTTAGCACCAGCATAAGTAACAACAATGCATGGACGTGGAAAAGTTAAATTTGGGTTTGATGTAAGGAAAACTCTCCTAAGAATTAGAGCTTTACTTAAAAAAAAATAAATTAATAAACATTTATTTTCTCTCACCCCAATAGCTATGATCCTATATCTCCTTCCTTTTGTGATTAAATGCCATGGGTAGGCCAACTATAATCAATGCCTCTATTTTGCTTTCCTGCTCATAACTTTCTACAGTATGCCTACTGTTCTCATTCTTCAACTGGATCTACTCTTTCCAAAGTTATCAATGATCTCCTAATTGACAAATGACCTTTTTTCAAACCTCATCCTTCTGGACCTCTCTACAGCCTTTAACATTGTAGATCACCTTCTCTTTGATACTCTCTTGTCTCTAGGTTTTCAGGACACCACTATCTTCTGGTTCCCCTCCTACCAATCTAACCGCTTCTCAGTCTCCTTTGCTAGATCTTCATTCATGTGACACCAGCTGACAGTGGATATTCTCTAGGATTCTCCCCTTGGCTCTATTATTTTCTCCTTTACTATTTCGCTTCATGATCTCATTAGTTCCCACAGATCCAATTTTGCTGTTCGGTCCTTTTTTGGTCTGTCCATCTCTTTGTAACCCCATTTGGGACTTTCTTGACAAACATATTGGAGTGATTTGCCATTTCCTTCTATAACTCATTTTACATGTGAAGAAACTGAGGCAAAAATGGTTAAGTGTTTTGCCCTGGGCCACAAAGCTACTAAGTATCTGAGGCCATATTTAAACGTAGGATGATGAATCTTCTTGAGTCCAGGTCTGGAACTCTAGCCACTGTACCACCTTGTTGCCCATTCTGTTATCATCTGTATGTTAACGATTATCAGCTTGATATTGCAGCCCTAACTTTTTCTCCTTACATCTGAACTAACATTTCTAGCTGCCTACTGAACTTCTCAAACTGCGTGTCTCACAGACATATTAAATTCAATATGTTTAAAATTGAACTCATTTTTCCTTCCAACTTCTTCCCCTTTCCAAATTTCCCTGTTAAGACGGAAGACACAGTCATCCTCCCACTTGCTCAGGCTCACAACTCTAACGATACTGGGATTTGAAGATCTTCCACGCCCCTTGAGCTTTCTGACGTAGCAGGAAGGGGTGGAGCAAGAGAACGCCGGAACCAAGCTAGTCTCCGTGCAGTGCTGACTGGAAGCGGCATCAGAGGCAGTGGCTGCGTTGCGAACTCCTTTTGCTTTGAGCAGGGCAGAATCTCTGCT
>JAQQSU010004075.1:0-14179 GCA_028627135.1 Pseudochirops cupreus | reverse complement strand
ATATAAGCCTCTCTGTGTGAACACGAAGTCCATCTCCTCCCCATTTCTTATAGCACAGTAGTGTTCCATTACATTCATATACCACAACTTGTTTAGCCATTCTGCAATTGATGGGCATCCTCTTAATTTCCAGTTTTTTGCCACCACAAAGAGAGCTGCAATAAATAATTTTGTGCATATGGGTCTTCCTCCCACTTCTATGATCTCTTTGGGATACAACCCCAGAAGTGGTATTACTGGGTCAAAGAGTATGCAGTTATTTATAGCCCTTTGGGCATAGTTCCAGATTGCTCTCCAGAATGGTTGAATCAGTTCACAGCTCCACCAACAATGCATTAGTGTTCCAATTTTTCCACATCCTCTCCAGCATTTGTCGTTAACCCAGTACCTCTATGAACAGAACTACAAAAGGCTTTTCACACAAATAAAATCAGATCTAACTAATTAGAAAAACATCAATTGCTCATGGCTGGGTCAAGCTAATATAATAAAAATGACAATTTTACCTAAATTAAATTACATATTTAGTGCTATACCAATTAATCTATCCAAAAATTACTTTATAGAGCAGGACTGCATTTTAATGGTCCAATTATGATGGTGTCCCTGTCCTTAATGATCGAAACAGTTTGTTATAATCATTTTTACAGATCCTCTCCATTTCTAATTACTGGCACTTACATTAATGTCATGTTGAGTTTAAGATAAGAGGGAAGGAAATTGAGAACCATTTTGTGAATGCAGACACTAAGTTATAATATGGCTAAGGTGGTGTAGTGGGTTTTGTCTCTGACACATATTAGCTGTGGACCCAGATGAAGCAACTTAATTTCTAAGTCCTCTAGGCAGCTCTCTAAGCCTGAGTTAGTGTTACAGGGAGCCCTAGCTCTGGATTCAGAGGATCTAGGCTCAAATCTTATCACTGATGTTTTTTACTTGTGTGATTGTGGATAAATCACAATCTCCCTGGAACTCCGAAAGGAGAAGATTGATCTTGAGAACCTTTAAGGTTCCTTCTAGCTCCAGATCTGTGATTCTATAAACTGTATCTGTAGAGGGAGGTTCTGCTCCAGAAATCCCATACATTTATGAAATCCCAGACCCAGACAAAATGAGCACATCTATATTTGAAAAAAGGAAGAGTTATATATTTAGATATTAATTTAAGCAATAAAACACAAAATGTTCTCCCTATATTACATGATTTTTCTCCAGTTCCAAACCCAATTCAATTAGCAATCTCATGCCACCATAGTTTTTTCCCCTTTCTTTTAAATGTCTTATGAAATGTGATGATTGATATGCCTATCCCCTCTTTTATAGTCAATAAAATTGCCACTTTTCTGTTTTTAAATTATCTCTCAAGAAGGAGAAAATAAGTCTTGCATCAGAGGGAGGGAAAGGTTATATTTTATATAAATTGAAAAATTCCCAAGAGAGTGGAAATCAAAGAATAAGAATTAATGAGAGTGACCGGATTTTTTTTTTTTTTTGCAACTTGAAAGTTGGAATGTATTTTTAAAAAGTGCCACAGAAGACTGGTAGAAGATTTACTAAGTAGTTGTAGCACTCTGGTAGATAGAAGGGTCTTCCCAGGTAGCATCTTCTGAGAATGAAATAGCTTTTCATGCTCCTCAGAAGACTAAGGTGGATTTCCTGATAATGACAAGGGCAGACAACTCCTTGCTTAGAGGTAGGAAGGAGGCTGCAGAAGACCTGGTTGCAAATCCTGCCTTTGATACATAGCATAGTGACTGTAATATCTGTGGGTCTTAGTTTCTTCATCTTCATATGGCAAAAAAAAAATCCCCTAATAATATGTTCTAGAATTTTGCAAGTACAGGCATGTATTGTTAATGTATTTTTTGCATAATGGGAAGATCTTTCCCATCTGTTAATAGACCCATGTGACCTGCTTAAGTCACTAAGTTATGTGGAAGCCTAAGTCACAGGAGTTTAAATCACATGAACCTGGCTCACTAGGGTGATGATGCCCTCTGACTCCAAAGAAGTTTATATATATATATTTTTTCTGAGGTTAGCATTTTACTTTGGGGTTCCCTCATTGGAAAAGTGTTCATGTGATATAGCAGATGAGACTCTGCGAAGCTTTTAAGGAACCCCCGGTCTTTGAAAACCCAGATGTTGTTGCTTCTCTCTCTGGTAACTATGTATGTATGTAATGGTCCGATAGTTGGATCTGTCTGTTGATCTGTGATGTATGTATTATTTGATCAGATGGTTAGAAACCCTGTCTGTTGATCTTTATGCTATTATTTCTGCTTTTAGTTTCTGGTTGTATTTTCTGAAGTTCAGGATGATGACTTTTTCCCCTGAACTAAATGAATGATATATATGTTTGATTAAAGTAAGATTGTTAACCCCTTTTGAATTGCTTTTCTTTAGAAAAGCAGATCAAAGAACCTGTGCTAGCAGCCATCCTGTGTGCTGGTGTTATTGGTCTTACACCCCCACAGCAGCTGCAAGTAGCATTGTTGTTGCAAGGCATGCGTCAGAGATACTGTGGGTTCAGTTCCAGACCACTACAATAAAGTGAATATCATAATAAAGAGAGTCACACAATTGTTTGGTTTCTCAGTGCATAATAGAGGTATGTTCACACTAACCTGTATTTTAGTAAGTGTGCACTAGTCTTATGTCTAAAAAAAAGTATATGTCTTAACTTAAAAAAAACACTTTTTAAGATTACTGTGGTAGGTGAGAGTGGAATGGATTGGAGTGGAGTGAGATATGAGGAAGTGAGAGGCTCTCACAATCAACTGGGGATGAGATAAAGAGAGATGACTGAATGGGTAGAGAAAAGGGGATAAAGAAGAGATACCTTGTATAGGTAGAATGAGAAGTTTTGGCAAGAGATTGTTTACATGGACTGAGGATTTACTAAACTCATGGGACTACTATGATTATCAGACAAGATAGTATGAAGGGAGAAGTTAAGAGGGAAGAGGAGAAAGCCTTGGGGACCATGCCTATCCAAGTTAAGTGGAGCATAGGCTAGATGTAGATCCAACAAAAGGAGACTCAGGTGGACTGACTAAACAAAGAGGAGAATTACCAGGATAAGCATTGTTACAAAAACCTAGAGAGGAAAGGCTGTCTAAGAGAACAATCTGATCTATGCTTTCAAAAGCTGGTGAGTGATCAAGAGAGCTAAGAACTGAGAGAAAGGCTTTTGATCTGGAGAGAAGTCATCATTGGTAACTTTGGAGAGTACATTTTAGTGCTATCAGAAATGACTTAATAATAGATTTATGAGCAGCCCAGGTAAACACCGATGAACTGATATAGAATGAGGTAAGCAGAATATTCTCTATAACAAAAGTGAATGAAAACTATGACAATTCTGGAAGATTGCTATTCTCTCATTAACTGTTTTGGAAAAATCCTAGCCCTAGCCTGGAAAATAGAAAATGAAATACCGTTGCCTTCATTGGTAAAGAGAGCCTTGTGGGCTACAGAAACAGTGTATTCTTTCAGAATCAGTCATGTTGATAGGTGTTACTGAGCTGGGGTTTTTTTTTGTTGTTGTTTGTTTGTTTGTTTGTTTTTTACAAATAACATTTAGTAGTCCTTCTAGAAGCCAAAAAAAAAGAGCCCCAAATCCAAACCCAACAAAAACCTCAAAAACTTCGTTCCTAAAAATTGCTAACTGTCATTTGAACTTTCAGCAAGTTGTAATCTTTTTGTTGGTGGAGAGTCTTGTATCAATGTTGATGGCTGCTGACTGACCAAGCAAATCTGCAATTTCAAGCCCCACTAAAGGGAACAAAGAAAACAATAGATTCGGAATTCACAGAGTTAAAGTGCAATCCAGAAGCAAAAAACAATGCCATTAAAATGAAACAAGCTCACTATACAAGCAAAACCTACTGATCTCAAAGGCAGGACATGCAGAGACAACCAAAGGATCATAGATCTCTCAGAAGAACATGACAGGACAAAAACCAAAACAAAACATCGCCATCAAAATTAAAGAAATAATAGAAGAAACTTTCCTGGAATTTCTAAAATAGAATATTACATTCCAATGGAAAGAACTCAAAGATCATCTTCAGAAAAATAAACAAACAAACAAAAAACCCAGCTTGCAAATTCCCAAACACATAGTGGTTAAATAACAATTTAATTCCAGAAAAAAGCAAGTTCTATAAGCTTTCAGGAGGAGTTTCAAATGCAAAGGAGAGCTCATTTGAATAATCAAGACTATTCTGTACCCATTATAAAAGGTAGGAGAGAATGGAATAATGTTTTCCAAGGAGTACTAGAGTTCAGGTTGTATCCTAGCATGATGTACCCTGCAAATCTGAGCTTACCTACACAGGGAAAAAGATGTATATTCGATAATATGGAAGAGTCTGAAACATTTTTAGAAAGAAAAACAGAACTGAAGATATTATTTGCTTCTTGACACTCAAAATAATAGAAATATTAAAATAGAAATACAGGAATGAATAAATACAGTAAGCAAGGACAGTAACAGCAACAGACCCACAACAAAGAGAGCAGTAAGACTTCTTTATAAAAGTACACAAGAAGAGGAGGTTGAGACAGAAATTTAATAGAGGCAACAGTTCAGAGACAGATAAAGGGCATTATGAAGAAAACTTAGTGACTGCCTGCAAGTGAATCAATGCTTTTTTATGGGACTACATTATAACATAGGAGGTTACATGAAAGGCAGGTCAACAGCAAAGGACCAGGGAGGGATATGTGATTCCCTGGGGTCAAATCAAGGACTAGCAAAAAGGAGAGGGTGACTTTGTGGTCTCAGAAAGAGAAGGGCCCATGGGAAAGTGGGTGAGGAGGATATGGGAAAGATTGAAAAAGAATAGAAAAACGAAGGAGGCCTTATTCTGGAAGGGTGAAGGAGTTATGTTGATGAATACTCCTGTGGTTGAAAAGATATGGTTGGTAAAGGATGATGATAATCTCACTCTGAATGAGGTCTGGGAGATATTTGAAAAAGTCTATCTGTCCTTCACTGGAAGGGGAAAGTTGAACCCCTATGGGCAACTGAAATTTGGAGGAATGGGAAAGCATGGACACAGGGAAGATATTTCAAGGCAAATGTGGAAAAATAAGTGAATAGTGAAAAGTATAGATCAATGGTAGGCTGCATAATAAAGGACATGGTTGGAGAGGGAGCCTACTATGTCCCAGTATCGTCTCTGACATCTGAAGTAATTGGCATTGTTCTGAAGTATAATGAAAAAGAGGAATCTATGGGGCAAGCTCTATAAGGTGATGGCAGAAAGAACCTAAAGGGGAGACCTTAGAATGTTTACCTTGGAAGCTTTGATTGCTTGAAGAAAGCAGACAAAGGATAGAAGTAAAAGAATTATAGGAGTTATGAATCATAGAATGAGGGTCTAAAATAGAGAGAAAGAGAAGATGGATAATTAAGAGAGAGATAAATCCTTTTTGGAAAGTGGCATAAAAATGAAATTTTAAGAAGTAATGAACAGGACTAGATGAATGGTAAGAAAAGGAAGGGGGAATCTACTAGGCAAACTGAGAGGAAAAAAGAGAGGGAAGAAAAGCATAATCAATAAAACAAGGAGAGAAAAAATTCACGAACAAATTCATGATCCTCCAACCCAGAGCTAGAGCTCCCTGTAACACTAACTCAGACTTGGAGAGCTGCCTACAGTACTTAGAACTTAAGTGGCATCATCTGGGTCCACAGCTAACATGTGTCAGAGACAGAACCCACTCCACCACCTTAGCCATCTTATAATTTAGGGAAAATTCACAAGCAAAAATTCAGAGAACAAATTCACGAAAATGAACAAATTCATGAAAGTGATCTCTGAGTTCTTTCCATTGAATGTAATATTCTATTTTAGACGTTCTGGGAAGGTTTCTTCTATTTATTCTTTACTTTTGATGATGTTTTGGGTTTTGTCCTGTCATGTTCTTCTGAGAGACCTATGATCCTTTGGTTGTCTATGCACATCCTGCCTTTGAGTTCAGTATGTTTTGCTTTTATAGTGAGCGTGTTTTATTTTAACGGTATTGTTTTCTGTCTCAACCTCCTTTTCATGAACAAATTCATGAAGGAAAGGGTAACAAATGAGACAACAGGATCCGTGGTAAGGGACTGAGAGTCAGTGGGAAAAGGAACATCATAAGTAAAGATTAAAAGAAAGTAAAAGAAAGGACGTCAATATTATAGTTCTATAAGAAATGATGAGCAGGTAGATTTCAGAAAAATCTGGAAAGACTTACAGGAGCTGATGCTGAGTGAAGTGAGCAGAACCAGAACATTGTACACAGTAACAGCAACGTTGTGTGATAACTAACTTTGATAGACTCTTCTCAGCAAAACAAGGATCTAAGACAATTCCAAGGGACTCATGATAGAAAATGCTGTCCACATCTAGAAAAAGAACTATGGAGTCTGAATGGAGATCGAATTATTTTCTCTCTCTCTGTCTTTTTTTTTTTTTGCTTTTTAAAATTTCTCACGTTTTTTCCCCTTTGTTCTGATTTTTCTTCCACAATATAACTAATGTGGAAATAGACTTAATATGATTGTACATATATAGCATATATCAGATGGCTTGCATTTCTGGATAGGGGGTAGGAGAAAGGGGTGAGAAAAAAAATTTGGAAATTCACTTGTAAAAGTGAATGTTGAAAACTATCTTTTCATGTAATTGTAAAAAATATACTATTGAGTGGGAAGAAAAAGAAAGAGCATCACATTATGTTAACAGTGGAAGATGGGGGGATCATAACTTTAAAAAAATTTAGAGACAGATGAGGGAAAATATAAATCTAACTCCATTAATGTTAAAAGTGAATGGATTAACAATTCAATAAAATGAAAGAGAGTGACAGATTGAGTAAGGAAATAAAATCTTACAATCTGTTACTTACAAGAAACAAACTTAATAATAAAGACATACACAATATAAAACTAAAGGGATAGAAAAATAATTATGCATCAAGTGAATCCTAAAAAGCAATAATTTTGGTGCAGCTAGGTGGTACAATGAATAGAGCACCAGCCCTGGAGTCAAGAGGACCTGAGTTTAAATCTGGCATTAGACACTTAACACTTACTAGCTGTGTGACCTTGGGCAAGTCACTTAATGCCAATTGTCCTGCTTGCCCCCCTCCAAAAAGAAAAAAAAGGCAATAATTGTCGAATGCTATCAGACAAAGCAAAAATAAACATTAAAAAATGCAAAGGGATAAATAAGAAAACTATATTGTGTTGAAAGGAACCTTAGTTAACAAACCAACATCAATAATAAGCTTATATGCTCCCAATGCCTTAGCATCCAAATTTATATGGGGAACGTTATCTGAGCTTCAATAATACATAGATATTAACACAATAGTGACAGGATTCTTCAATATATCCTTCTATAAGTTTTGGATAAATCAAACAGGAAGACAAACAAAAGTGAGAATATGAAACTGAACAAATCTAGGATTAAAAGATTTCTAAATGGAAAAACAAAAGATTTTATGTAGTTCTCCAAACATATTTCTCAGGTGGATCTTTAAAAAGTAATTACTATGCGCTAGGGAACAGAGATATTGAAAAGAAATGTAAAAAAAAAAAACAGAAAAAGTTAATACTTCCTTACATCCTTTCTGGAGCATAACACAATAAAAATAGAAATTTGTTCAAAGACTACAAACAGAAGACACAGAACCACATGGAGAATTAACAATGAAATATCAAATAATGAGTAGGTCAAAGAACAAATCATAAGAACAAGTAATAACTATTTAAACAAAAATGATGAAACATACCAAAATGTCTAGGATGCAACTAAAGCAGTTATCAGGGTGGGGAAATCATATCCCTACAAACACACATTAACAAAATACAAAAGGGAGAATTAATGAACTTAATGTGTATTTAGAAATTAGCAAACCAGCAAACACACACATAGATATTAAAAAATAGAGGGGAAATACATAAATTGGAAATAAAAAAATCCATAGAAGTGATAAATGAGGTTAAAAGCTAGTTCTTTGTAAATTCTAATAAAATTGACAGACCCTCAGCTAACTGATAAGAACATAAAAGAAATAGAAGGATAACTTAAAAATATAAAACACTCACACTATCAGATAATCAGATAGCAATCTTAATCCATCCTCAGAAAATGAAAAAGATCTAGTTGTAAAGGAACTAGCAAAACAACCTCAACAAAACCAAAACCCTCCTATTCCTTATGAATACACGAGACAATTCTATCAAATTTTTAAAGAACAGTTAGTACCACATTTCATAAATTATTCTTAAAAACTGAGAAGGAAAGAACCTTAACAGTATCTTTTTATGAAACAAATACTGTTTGAATAGCTAAACCAGGGGAAGAGAAAATAAAGAAAGAAAACTATAGTCCAATATTATTAATGGATATTGACTCAAAAATTTTAAACAAAATCCTATTGAATAGATTTCAGTGATTTATCCAAGAATTCGTTCATTATTATTAAGTGGGATTTATACCAGGTATGCAAGGTAGTTCAACATTATAAAAACAATAAATATAATATATTGTGTACAGTCTTATGCCAAAGACTGTACAAAGTATAGGAACTAAAGGATTTTTTAATATCATAAAAAACTTCTACCTTAAACCAAAGGTAAGCATTGTATGCAATGAGGGCACACTAGAACCTTTCCTAGTAAATATAGGAGTGAAGAAAAGATGCTTAGTCATCCCACTATTACTTGATATAGCTTTGGAAATGCTAGCAATAAAAATAAGAAAAAAGAAAGGAATTAAAAGAATAAAGATAGGTAAAGAGGAGATAAAACTATCCTTCTTTCCTGACTATATGATGATTACTAGGAAAACCCCCAGAAAAACAGCAAAGATACTAACTGAGATAATTAATAGTTTTACTAAAATTGCAGGCTACAAAATAACTCCTCAAAAATCAATATCATTTCCATATAATAATAACAAAACTCAATATCAATAATAAAAAAGTTCATTCCAAATCATTAAAAATATAAAATATCCCAAAGCATACAAAAGTCTTGTATAGATTCAATTATGAAATTAAGGTATAGAAATCTATACTAACAGGGTCACTCAAACCTCACAAAGGTTTATCTTGGGGTTTATGGGCTAGATTTTTTTTTTCCTTAAAGACCATGCCTTAAACCCAAATCACTCTGGCTTTCACTGATTGGCCAACAATAGGTCCCAGGCCAAGTCCTGTTTGGTATCACTTCTCTGATGTCATAGTCCTCTTTGAGAATGAAAGACAAACAACAACAATAAGAGATGGGGAAGAGAATAAGAAGTATGGATGAGGGTGGGAGTGGTAATAAAAGGGAAAATGGATTAAGGAAGGCAATAGTCATAAGCAAAACAGACATTTAAGGAGAGACAGGGTAAAAAGAAAAAGAGAGAAAGATAAAAGGGACAAATAGTATAGAGGGAAATAAACAGTTAGTAATCACAACTGAGGTAAATGGGATGAATTTACCCATAAAATGGAAGCAGAGAGTAGAATGGATTAGAAATCAAAATTCAAAAATATGCTGTTTACAAGAAAATAAGGAGCTGGAGCAGAATCTATTATGCTTCAGCTAAGATTTTTAAAAAGGCAGAGGTTGCACTCATGATTTCTGACAATACAAAAGCAAACATAGCCCTAATTAGATAATCTGGGAAACTACATTTTACTAAAAGATGCTATAGACAATAAAGTAATATCAATAGTAAATATATATGTACCAAATGACATAGCATCCAAATTCTTAAAGGAAAAGTTAAATGAGTTCACAGGAGGAAATACTAGGGGAACCCCAACTTTCTCCTCTCAGAACTAGATAAATCTAACCGTAAAATAAATAAGAAAAATGTTAAGGAGATGGATTAGAATGTTAGAAAAGTTAAGTATGATAGACTGTAGAAAGTTGAATGGCAATAAAAATGGGTATACCTTTTCTTCTCAGCTGTATATGGGACCTTCATAAAAATGACCAGGTATTAGGGCATAAAAACCTCACAAACAAATGGAGAAAAGCAAAAATAGTAAAGTGCATCCTTTTCAGAATATTACACTAAAAATTATATTCAATAAAGGGCTATGGAAACACAGAATAAATACTAAACGATCTAATCCTAAAGAATAAGTAAGTCAAAGAACAAATCATAGAAACAATGAGTAATTTCAATTTTTAAAAAATGATATTAATGAGATAACATACCAAAAAATGTGGAATGAGGACAAATCAGTATTTTGGGGAAATTTACATATCTAAACACAAAAAATGGAGTAAAATAGTAAAATAGAGAAAGAGCAGAACAATGAATTGGACATATAATTAAAAAAAGAAAGAAAAAGAACAAATTAAAAACTCCAATTGAACACCTAATTGGAAATCCTGAAAATCAAAGGAGAGATTAATAAAACTGAAAGTTAAAAAATGGAAAGAATAAGTAAAACTAGGATCTCATTTCATTAGAAACAACAGAATAGAGAAAACATTGATTACATTTCATTTTTTAAAAAAGAAACAAGAAAACCAACTTACCAGTATCAAAAAATAAAAATAGTGCATTTACCACCAATGAAGATGAAATTAAAACAATTGTTAGGAGCTTTTTGACCCAATTATATGTCAAAAAACCCTGAAAATTTAAGTGAAATGGATGAATATTTATTAAAATATAAATTGCCCAGATCAACAGAAGAAGAAATAAAATACTTAAATAATCTTGTCCTAGAAAGAAAAATTCAACAAGTCGTTGATGAGTTCCCAAAGAAAAATTCTGTAGGACCAAATGAATTCACAAGTAAATTGTACCAAACATTTAAAAAACAATTAATTTCCATGCTAGATAAACTATTTGGAAAAATAGGCAAAGAAGGAATCCTACTAAATTCCTTTTAAAATATAAATATGGTATTTATACCTAAACTAGGAAGAGCAAAAAAAATAAAATTCTAGCAAGGGGATTACAGTAATATTTCACAGATCATACATTATGACCAGGTAGAGTTATATCAGGGATCCAGAGCTGATTCAATTATGAACATAATTAACCATATTAATAAAAAAAACCCAAATCATATGATTATCTGAATAGATTCAGAAAAAAAAAAGCTTTTAACAAAATACTACACTCATTACTATTACTATGCTCAAAGTTTTCCCGATAACATCACAAGTGAATCAAATGTGTTCTTTATTACCACAATATTGTACTAGTAATGTCAGCCATAGTAATGAGAAGGAAAAGAAAGTGAAGAAATTGGAACAGGCAATGAGAAAACAAAACTATTGCTCTTTGAAGGTGATCTAATGATAATGCTTAGGGAATTGTTTTTAAAACTAGTTGAAACAATTAATAATTTTATTGAAGTTGCCAGATTTAAATAAACCCACATAAAATATCAGCATTTCTATGTACTACTAACAAAATCCAGCAGTAAGAGATAGGAAGAGAAATTCTATCTGAAATAACTGCAGACAATATAAAATACTCAGAGGTCTACATACCAAGACAAACCCAGGAACTTTATGAACACCATTACAAAACATTTTTCACACAAAAAACAAAAATTTAAACAATTGAAGAAATACTGATTGGTCACAGGGAGCCCACAACCCTATAATAAAAATCACAGTTCTATCTAAGCTAATTTACTTATTCAGCACTATGCCAATCTACCAAAATTATTTTGTGATAAGAATTCACCATTTGGCAAATATTGCTGGGGAAACTGGAAAGGAGTGTGACAGAAATGAGGCAAACCAGTATCTCATAATGTGCACCAAGATAAGATCAAAATAGGCATACGATTGAGACATAAAGGGTGACAGCATGAGCAAATTGGAGAAGCATCAAAAAATTTACCTGTCAGATCTATGTAGAATGGGAGAGTTTGTGACCAAACAAGATATAGAGAGGATCACAGGAAATAAATGGATAATTTTGATTGCATTATATTAAAAAGTTTTTGCACAAGTAAAATCAGTGTAGCCAAGATTGCAAGGAAAGCAGGAAACGGGGCGGGGGGGGAAACTTTTTTACAGGAAGTTTCTCTGATAAAGGCCTCATTCTCAAATATATAGAGAACTGAGTCAAATTTATAAGTATACAAGTCATTTCCCAAATGATAAATAGTCAAAGGATAGAAACAGGTAGTTTTCAGAAGAACAAATCAGTTATCTACAGTCAGGGGAAAAAAATTCTAAATAACATTTAGATAAATATAACTTAAAACAATTCTGAGGTACCACCTCACTCACTTAAGATTAGTTAATATGACTGAAAAGGAAAATGGAAGATGTTGGGGCAGGTGACATGGAAAAATGGGAACACTAATGCACTGTTGGTGGAGCTGTTTTGGAGAGTGATTTGGAACTATGCCCAAAGGGCTACAAAACTGCATCACCTTTGACTCAGCAATATCTCTGGGTCTATATTAGGTCTATAGCTCAAAGAGATCAAAGAATAAGGAAAAGGATGTATCTGAACAAAAAAAATTATAGGATCTCTTTTGGTGGTAGCAAAAAATTGGAAATTTATGAGGTTCCCATTAATTGGGCAATGGTTACACAAGTTGTGGCATATGATTGTGACAGATTATTATTGTGCTCTAAGAAATGACAGTCAGGATGGGTTCAGAAAAACCTGGGAAGATTTATATTTGTAAAGTGAAGTGAATAGAGCCAGGAGGACATTGTACACATCAGCAGCAATATTGTATCATGATCAACTGTGAGTGACTTATCTATTCTAAACACTACAACAATCCAAGCCAATTTGGAAGGTCTAATAATGAAAAATGTTATCCACCTTCAGAGAAAGAACAGGTGGAGTCCAAGTTCAGATTGAAGCATAATTCTTTTCACTTTATTTTTCTTACTTTTTCTTTTGCAACAAGGCTAATATGGAAATGTGGTTTGCATGATTTCATATGCATAATTGATATCACATTTCTTGCCTTCTTAATGGGTGTGGAAGGCATTGGAGTAAGAGAATTTGCAACTCAACTTTTTTTTAATGAATGTTAAAAATAAATATTTTTTACGAGTGTCACTTTTAAAAATATTACTTATTCTAACAGTTGCATGGAAAATATCAAATGAAGCCTTCTTTTGATGAAGAGTGATGATCTGTTTTCCCATACAAATAGAGCCAGCCATTCAGAGAGTTTTGCTTCCAGCAGCCTTCAGGATGGTCCTATGAGTGGCAAGATGGAAAGACAGAAGTAGGGCAGAGGTTCCAGCTTGTTCCATTGCCTCTTTTTTTCTTGATGATCTGAAATATTACATGGGATAAATACTGCGGTTGTAGAGAAAAAGACATTATGAAAGGACTAAAATCGCCTCGGAAGAATATAATAAAGAACAACAACAAAAGCAATACAATGTATCTTTTAGCATCAGCCATGCTTGTTTTTCTCTTTCCTAAGGCATCTAAATCTGCATTTATTATGCAGATTATTATTTTTCTCTCTCTCCTGTATAGACTGAGGAAGTAAGGTTTTGGGCAATGAAATGGAATTCTATTGTTATTAATCAGCCTCAAAGACATTTACTTTGTACTTTAGATTTTCCCAGGGCTGTACGTGCTACGAACAGAATATGGTTCAAAGAGAAAAGAAAATCCCAGCCAGAAAGGCTCTCATTGGGTCCTCTGGGGAATTTTCTTTCTTCTGTGCTGAATCTAACATATTCTCAATACAATATGAATACCTTGGAAATCAGAATGGTTTGGATCTCAAGTAATAAAGATAAACATCCATATCAGAACTTTCTGTACTCATTTGTACAGCATCAAGCCCATTCAACTATTTAGTAGAATGCATACTGTGTATTTTTTTTCTATTTTTTAAGAGAAATGAGGTAATACTCTGAACTTTCTGGCCTAGGTGGTATATCTGATAAACTGTTGTTGTCTTGCTAGCAGAGGCATTATATTTCTACCCATTAAATAAAAAAAAGCAATGTTGTTACTCAAAACTGAAAACAAACAAGCGAAAACATAAGCCCCTGTCAGAGAGGGGGAGCTGATTCAATTTAGTCCAAAGAAAAGCAACTGATACTTTAGTAAAAGTGAAATGTGAGTATCTTGCAATAGATAAATAAGGAACTTATTGAGAGTTTGTCATTCCCAAGAATTTAGAGCTAGACAGTGAAATTCCTAGAATCTCG
>JAQQSU010004074.1:0-14179 GCA_028627135.1 Pseudochirops cupreus | reverse complement strand
CTTCCAAATAGAGGCCTGACGTTTTGTGATCCCATCCTCGTTGCCAAATGTATCAGCAATGCAGTATTCACAATGCCTACAGTAACTATAAATATGATGATAGAGTTATTAATCACAAAATTGAACAGGCTCTCTACATAAGAAATATAGATAGTGCATTCATTTAAATACCAGAAAACTGAGTCCCAACACCAGAAAGTCAAAGCCAACCCAGTACTGATGAAGTTGGCACATGTGGTCAAAGTAGTAAACACCCACATCCTCAAGCCTTCAAACAGGACCTGCTGCCTCAGGCAAAGATCCTCCTCTCCTCAGGCACGCAACTGCTCAGCGTCCAGGCAGCTTGGTCCCAGCAGCTCCGGCCCCTGGCAGTTCCTGCCTCAAGCAGTTCTCAGCAGGAGTCCTTAGCAGAGATTCTGCCCTGCTCAAAGCAAAAGGAATTCGCAACAGCAGCCACTGCCTCTGACGCTGCTTCCAGTCAGCACCGCACGGAGACTAGCTTGGTTCCGGCATTCTCTTGCTCCACCCCTTCCTGCTACATCAGCAAGCTCAAGGTGCATGGAAGATCTTCAAATCCCAGTATCATTACATGGGGTGATAGCTTGACTTTTAGGTGAATTGAATTTAAGTGAGGCAGAGTTGTACAAAGTCATCAGCCTCACTCTCTCTTCCAGAGTCATCATAGTCCACTGGCAATGACAGTAGATTCAGTGGATGACTTTGCTGTCTTTGATGTCTGACCAAGATCTCAGTACTCCACAGCTCCTGTTTCAGCCACCTTCATGGCCAGTGGAACAGACTGTTCCCATCCACCCATTCCACTGGAGGAAGTTTTCAAATGCTTGGGGTAGATATCCCCCTAACTCACCAATGGGTCTGAGACTTATTGGTTACTCTCAACCTGGTTTAGCCTATCTGCCAAGACAGTTTTAACAGGATGTGGTCGATGTGCATTGCATAATACAAGTTCTTGAAGCCAGGAAAGGAATCCAGCTTCTCTAACTGATGAGGTAGAGGCTCTGGGAATCCCCTTGAACTCTGATTGAATCTTCTCATTTGATGAGGCATTTGCCTGAGACCATAAGCCTTTCATCATAGCTAGGCCCAAATCTCTGTTGCTAGCCTAGCCCTACTTCCTTTGTTTAGCAATTTCCCACCTTTGATCCTTCCAAAATATCTATACCCAAATCAACTATTATACCCTTGAACTGACCTAGCCCACCATTGTCTGTAGTCTCCAGGTAGCCTCCAGCAACTTTCCCCCCTTAATCACTCATTGCTGGTGTCCGACCTCATTGACTCCTCCTGAAGACCCCCCCCCAAACCCTTTCCCTAGACCACCCCTAGATTCCTCCCACAACCTTTCTGTATATAAGACCCCATCTTGCCTCCATGTAGTGTGAGAACATCATAGAATTTTCTATCACAGACTTACTCTGTGTTAGATGATTCTGGCTTGCTTGCCCAATGCAAGCATCACAGATACTGAGGCTCCTTAAGAATCTATGCATTATGGTGAACTTTTAATAAACTTTGCTTTTCTTTGGCTGAGAGAAGACTTGAGTGGAATTCATTTGTCAGGACCCAGCATGTTGGTATTTCGGGGTCTCAAGCACCCCTAACCCTAGACTTCATCATTTTATGTTACTCTGACCTCTTCATAACTACAGAATCATCATTCTTTCCACTGTACCATAGACTTATTATTTCCTGAAATGCCTCATTACACTTTAGGTTGACACTAATTATTAGGAAATTCTTCCATATATTAATGTTCACCACCTGGATGTGTGTTCCATTGCCCACAAGAGTTCTTTTTCTTGGTGAAAAAATTGGCATTCCTTTTAATGATTGTAACTTCCTATCCCCCTGATGAGGTACGGCTCTGGGAAACCCCTTGAACTCTGATTGCATCTTCCCACCGGATGAGGTATTATTCTGAGGCCATAAACTTTTCATTATTTCTAGGCCCAAATCTGTTAGTCTTAACTAACCTTAGCTCTCCATTGTCCAGCTACTTTCCACCTTTGATCCTATCAAAATATCTATACCCAAATCTGCTACCTTTAAACTAGCTTAGTTTTCTATTGTCAGTCATCCCCAGGTAGCCTTCAGCTATTTCCCACTCTTAATCTCATTCCTGGAGTCTGATCTCAAGATTCTCCTTAGACTCCTGCTCAATACCTCCCCAAATGACCTCCTCTAGACCATCCCTAAATCCTCCCACAATCTTTCTGTATATAAGATTCATCTTGCCTCCATGAAGGTGCTAAGAGTCAATCTTGTGCTCACTCACTCTATGTCAGACTTTTCTGGCCCACTTGCCCAATATCAGAGTCACAAATACTTAGCCTCCTTAACAGTCTACTCATTAAGACAAATCTTTAATAAACTTTGTTTTACTTTGGCTGAGAGAAGACTTGAGTTGGATTCAGTCAGCAAGACGAGACATGTTGGTATTTTGGGTTCTCGAGCACTCCTAATCTAAACCCTAAACCTCAACACTACTTCACTCTATATCTCACCCTCCTAAACCTATTCTTCATTTTCTTCCAAATTCCAATCCCTCAACATTCTCAGACCATTACTCCTGACAAGATTTTGCTTCCCAATAGTTGACCAATTCAACTCCATCCATTATATTACTCTTAAGTTTTTCACTCTCTCCTTGTCCTACTGATGCCATGCTTACTTCAAACCTGGCTCAGCCCATGACTTCTTAGACTACTTCTCTACCTTGCTCCCATGTGCCTGTATATGTACCTGCCCCTCTACTACTATCTCTTTTCAGCTCCCTTTTATGTTTTTCTCCCACTGAAATGTAAGATCCTTAAGGGCAGGGTCTTCCTTTGTGCCTGTATTTGTATTCCTGACACTTAACAAAGTATAAGAATTCAGCACATAGTAAGCATTTAATAAATATTATTTATCTATAATAATGTCAAGTGATTTATTTGCTAACAATTTTATGTTATCTAATCTCAATGGGCCCTCTGTAGCAAAGTAATCCTTTAATTCTTCCCTATCTGATTATCTTCTTTGTACACTGCCCAAAGAAGCTAGTCCAAAATTTATCATCCCAGTGAAAGCCTTCAATAGCTAACCTTTCTCCATCTTATCAGCTGAGAATCTCATTTCTTACTTTACTCTTAAAACCAAGGATATTCTCTATTGTTTCCCTCTTATCCCATTCTTTTCATCTCAAAGTCTTTGACATCATTTTCTGTTCTTTCCTCATTCCCTCCAGCGTCATATAATTCCTCAATACTAAGGCCAACTCTGCTATAGATTCCCTTAATCCAATTCTTTCTGATCTTTGACTCTTTTCTATCTACTAGTTACTTTTCTGTCGCCTCCACATCAATCCAAGTCTCTTCTTTTCTTATAAAACATTCATTAGAGTTTACCATTCACTCCAGTTGTCTTCTCATATCTCTTCTCCCTTTCCCAGACAAACTCTTAGAAGAAAAAAAAAAATTACCTACACTTACTGCTTCCAAATCTTTCCTCACTCACTCCTCAACTTTATGCAATCTTGTTTCCGATCTCATCACTCAAATGAAGCCACTCTCTTTAAAGTTGTCAACAATGTCTTAATTGTACAATCTGATGGCCTTGACCTCTTTGCTTCATTTGCCACTGTTGGCCACCCTCTCTCCTCTCTGCATTTTTATGGCATTGCTTTTTCCTGATTCTCCTCCTGGTTAGCCTCATTCATATCATACTCCCTTACTTCTGGTATTCACAAGACTCTGGGTTCCCATCTTTTTTCCACATTTCCTTGGTACCTTATTAAAACACGGCTTACTCCTTTTTTTTAAGAGATTAAGAAAAGAGGAGATTAAAACTCAGTATGAGGGAGAGTTTTCAAGGAATGAGGTCATGTACTTATCTCTTCAGAGAAAGCAACTAGGAGAAAAAAAAAGTTGCCCTGCTAGTAATTAAAGAGATTTTGCTTGATTCTAATCATATGTACAAGAGTCAATCTGATAGAGAGGACAGAAAGTTGATTCAGAGCCAAGAAGATTTGGGATCAATTCTTGTCTCTGATACATATGGATTAGCTAACCTGAGCAAGTACCTTAACTTCTCAGTGTTCTAGACAGCTCTCTAAATCTTTAAGTTCCTGAGACAATAATGACTTGCATTGGTAGACGAGTTTTCTTCTTCTGCTTCTTCCCTATACCAATGAAATGTAGGTCCATTTCTTATCCATATCTCTTCATGTTGTATAATAAGCATGGAGAAAGTAGTTACTGACATAGTCCAGATTCTTAGAAAGAGCATTGGATCTTTGCTGAAATCTACAACTTTGAGGAAAGCCAGGAGCAGCCTCTCACTATGGAAAAGAGACTGGACCCATGCTTATATGTTCATTTATGGTCATATAAGTGATCTTGGATCCCGAATTACTAAAGGGAAAGTAGAAAGATGTTGTGCTCATTCAGGAACATAACTGATAGTGTTTCCCTTACTTTAATGCCCATTATTGTCTTGATTAAATGTTAGCTATGTGAATGATGTTCTTTTCCAAGGTTTATTAACATGGTAAATGGCTGAAAATCTTGGTTTATTAACTTCTTCAGTTCCTAGTCCTTAGACAGTGTGTGGAAGAGCAAGAGGGTTTACAAATGAGCCAGAATAGGTAAATTTCTAACAAAATTTCCTTGGTTCAAACCCAAACCCATATGTTTCACAGATAACACACAGAAAGCAGTGGATTTCTTGGTCTACAGCCTCTAACAGGTTCATTTTTGATCTGGTCAGAAAGGCAGACACCTTTGGAAGAGTTAGTAATCAGCTTTATTCTAGTCTAGTCTTCTCAGAGGGTTGCTGGAGAACCAGCTCCTAAAGCATTCCCTAATCACCCTTCTCACAGGGCCTGGTGAGAATAGGGGGGAGGGGAGCAACTATCCCTATGTCTCAATAGGGTCATTGAGACAGACACACTTGTGCGCTCCCCTCAAGCCTCAATAACAGCTGGTTGAAACACACACAGATTCCCCTGTGGGTTCCCTGTGGTTTTCCCCCCTCACTGACCAGTGTCCACCTGCTTTATAGGGCAACAGACAAAGAAGCAATATTGTCATTCAGCATAAGCATAATAAATATTAATTGTGTCACCCATATCTCATGACACAGCCTCAGTAGAATTGTCTGGTAATGACTATCTAGAATCCTTGAGGCTATTTTGAGAGTTATTATCAAACACCAGGAAACTGGCCATTCACATGGTCTTGGATTCTAAGAAACTTACTCTAAGAAGGATAATAAAATCCTCCTTACATACACCATGATAACACACAGAACTGAGAAGGGAGGGTAATGGGGCAGGGGAGGTAGGGGGTTGAGATGCTTCACAGGCTGCACTCATGATAATATTTTAGATATTTACAGACAGTGATCATGACCCCAGTTTTCCTTGGAAATTACTAAAGCTATGTGCAGGAGAAAAATAATGATAAACTTTGGAGCTGAAAGAGACCTTTGAGATTATCTTGTCTAATCTCCTATTTTTTTTATCAAGAAAGCAACTGAGACCCATAGCAAGGTTTCAGTCATACAGGAAGGAGCATTTCCAGGATCTAAACTCAGGTTTTCAGACTCTTTTCCACTGAGTCAGGCTGCCTATGTTGCCAAAGGGTATGGATCAGAATTATTCTCTCTATTTGCTTTATTCTGCAGACTCTTGCAATGGGATTGTAGAAAATTTAAAATCAGAGGAGGAAGAATACAGATACAATGAATTGCAACATTCTCCTTTCTCTTCCCTTTTTTTTTTATTTAAGTGTGTGTGTGTGTGTGTGAGAGAGAGAGAGAGAGAGACAGACAGACAGACAGACAGAAAGAGAGAGAGAGACAGAGACAGAGACAGAGAGAGAGAGAGAGAGAGTTTGATGTCTTTTTCTCTTTCAATATTTTCTTGGGCATCAAAAGTCATGCAGAATAGTAAGTCACATTCATTCTTTTGCAAAATGAAAAATACTATTTCAATTCAGAAAAACAAAAACTACATATGTCTCTAACAAATGAGCTGATGTATGAGAATCTACAAAATTTCAGAAGAAGGGCTTGATATTACAGCTAGCTTGAAGTTATGACAGCAACCAAGATGGATATGTTCTGAAGCTTATTTTTTTCTTGTTTTGGAGGTTTGGAGAGGTGACAGTCAGACAGTATATGGCACATTGGAGCAGTTAAGCAGTGGCAGGGCTAATATTTATTGCTTTAAAGAAACATCAATGTCTCTTTGATTGGGCTATTTGTTTTTAAGGCCCGTGTCATTTGGGTTTTGATTGGCTACTGAATCATGGCTTTATTATTGGCTGGTGTATTGTTATGGAGCTGATAAAAATGTTTGGGTTGGTTACAAGTTCCAAGCAGTTCCAAACAGGCCCCCGGCACTATTTTATGTGGTGTTTATTACCGTTTGTTTCCTGTGTGTCAGCGTGTGAAAGGCTTCTGTGAAGAGAAGAGGAAGTAAGGAACATTTGCAGACTAATACATTTTCCACCTTAGATTGTCTTTAAAAAAAATCACTTAATGATTTTTATGGTTTGTTTTTATGAAGTAATGAAGATTGTTGTTGTTGCTGATATTGTTTCATTGTTGTCTTACTAGAAATAATCAGATTATTGTATGTTGTGTTCCCCTGCTTAATATTTTCAATATTGGAAACTTCTGTGTTTCCCTTACTTCCCCAGGATCCCCATCTCATTCCCATGTCAAGCCTATGTATACCCAAACAAAGGGAGAAATTATTAAGGTAGAGTGCATGGAATCATAGATCTCAAGCTGGAAAGGCCATTAAAGGCCATCAAGTTTGACATCCTTATTTTGCAGATGAAGAAGGAGAGACACAATGAGATTATGTGAATAGCCCAAAGTCCCATAGCCATAAGAATTAATGATTGGAAAATGCCCTCAGCAAGCTCTTGAGTCAAATTGTGAGGTTATGTGGATTGCTTTGTGAGTTATCACATGCAAATTGTAATAATAGTTGTGAATTATTTTATGAATGGTGATTAATAATTCTGGGCCTAGAAATGAATAGGAGAAAAGGAGCAAGTGAGGTCACATTTGAGAAATTCTGTATTCCTTTCAGTGTCCCCGAGATATTTTATATTACTTTTATGGAGAAAAGTGTTGGGATGCAGACTAGATGTTTGCATGAGTAAGGGAATTCAGAATGGATTGAAATTCAGACCAAAAAATGGTATCATTAGTGGTTCAAAGGCAGTGTGGAAGGAAGTCTTCATTTCAGTCTCATGACATGTTAACCAATTGCATTTCTTCTACCACTGGTGTTGATAAAGGCATACATAGAAAGAAACATTAACAAATTATCAGGTAACATAAAGTGGAGAGATATTGATATACTATATAACAGTTAATAGTACCTCTCAAGAGAACTAGTGGAAGTCCCATTCCATGTTTAGTAAATCTGCTGCAGAAGATTCATGGAACAACATGAGCAAACATCACAAAAGAAGGGATGATATGAATGAACTGTGATCTGCCCTCTTGGAGATACCATCAATGAGGGATCAGATGTATATGTTCCTTCAAGATGCAGTTCACCCATAAATTCCATGTAGGTATTTCCTCATTCCCACAGATTAGTAATACCCAATCATCTTATATCTGTTCTGTATATGCTGACCCTGGGTTATGCTAGTGAATATTTAACAATGAAATCTCAAAACAAAAAAAAGTATATATAATGCACTTTTAAATTTAGTCTGCATCATTGACATTTAATCTATCATTTTCTTAAACCTAGAAATGAACAAAACAAAAATTAAGTTCCAATTTTTAAAAAATTGCTAATTCTTGAGGTCTAAATATTCATGGTGAAAATTAAACAATTAGCTCTTCTGAGCTGGTCAGAACTGGTTTCAGTACACCTTTGCCTTAACATATACATACATTCACATACACACACACACACACACACAGACACACACACACACACACATATTATTTTCCTTTCAAAGAGAACATGAACTCCTTAAAAGAAAGCAGCTTTTGCCTCTTCTTTTGGTCTTTAAATCCATAACACATAGAAGAGGACCCAACACTTAAATTAGGCACTTAAATGATTGTTGATTGATTGACTAAAGGAGCAACAGGAGACAGACAAGGAAGCAGAAGGAGAAAAGAAAAGAAATTTAGACCTAGAAGAGATCTCACCTTAATTATTGCAATGGCAAGCAAAGCAGTACTTTGCATCTTGTTTCAGTTCAAGTGTCTTTCAATCATGTCTTGATTATATCAAGTCTTTGTTAAAAAACAGAATCTGTGAATCCCACAATGGGAGGGAATTTCCAAAGATGGGAATAGGAAGGCCATAAGAGGTAGGCAGAACAGGGAGGATATAATGACAGATGAAAAGCTCCAGCACAGCTGGGACAGAGCAGAACTGAGAAGGGAACACTTGTGGTGCCCGACACTCTGTTAATCTGGGTTGATCTGTGTTTATGGTACTTTGTACAGAAGCCCTGGGACCTTACTGGAAGCCCTGAAAGAGGATTTTTCTTGTTGTATATTGACAAAAGTCCTGGAGGTGGGTTTCAGAGGTCCTGGGATTATGGTGATGATTTGTGTTGATTTATCAGACCTTGTTTATGGGTCTGTGTTGATTTCACAGGCAGATAGTGAATTGATGATGGTGCCGGCAATGTGTATGAATGTTGTTTTGGCTCTGTTAAGCTTTGTCTTCCCAGAAACAGAAACTGTGAAGAACTTGAGGTGGACTGGACAACTGTGAGTTTCAATAAGGAACAGGAGCTGGAGGAGTAGCTGGACAAGGAACTGAGAGCAGTCTGCCTGTGAATCTAGGTGACAGTTGGGTAGATTCAGGCAAGAGCTGGACCTATGGAAGAGGAACCATGGAATCTGGGAGCCAGTCTCGAGTCAAGATGAAAAGATCTCTCCTTGAGTACTTAGTGCTGATTGAGAAGATCATGATTTACTGTGGCCTAGGAGTGGGAGAACTTTGTACTTTGTACCTGGTACCCCTTAAGGATGATTGAATTAAGGATGATTGGGAACTAATCTCCAATAAAGAAGAAAGAAGATTTTTCTTGACTGAAAGATTAAGACAACGTGACCTAGTGGTGGGAAATACTTGACCATTGTACTTTGTGTTCCTTAAAAAGGATTGCTCTTTAAGGATGATTGAGTTAAGGACTTACTGAATGATATCTTTTGTTTAAAACTATGTGTCCACTTTAGTGATAAGTTGTTATATCATTGCAAATGCTGTACTTTGGTTTCTGTGAATGTTTTGCCTTAGTTTATTGCTGAATAAATAGAGAGTTCAGTATACTATGCAATCAGAACTTTAAAGATATTCACAGCAGCAGTCCTCTGGAGAGCTGCATATGCTTGACTTTACAATTATTGAAATAGCCTGCTGATGAGTCTGCCTTTCTCAAGTCTCTCCTCACTCAACTCTTTCCTCTACTCAGTCACTAAAGTGATTTTCCTAAAATTCAGATCCAATCATATCACCCCACTCCTTCTCAGAAAACTCCAGTGACTTCCTATTGCCTCCAAGTACATGCTCTGGTTGACATTCAAAGTCCTTCATAACCTAGTCCCCTCACCCCTTTCTGTTCTTCTTATATCTTATACCTCAACATGTGCTCCTCAATCCAGTGAAATTGACCTCTTGGCTGTTCCATGAACAATCTTTTCCATTTCTCTGCTCTGAGAATTCTCTCAGGCTGTAACCTGGAATGCTCTCCCTTCTTTGCACTATTGAATCCCTGGCTTCCTTTAAGTCCCAACTAACATCCCACCTCCTGGAGGAAGCCTTCTCCAGCCCCTCTTAATTCTAGTCCTATTTACTTTGTATGTAACTTTCTTTGTATATGTTTGTTTTCATTTTGACTTCCTGATTGATTGTAAGCTCTTTGAGGTTTTTTTTTTATCCCTTGCACTTAGCATAATGCTTGGCATACAGCAGGTGCTTAATAAATGCTTATTGAATTGAATTGAATATGATCCAACCCCCTCCATCAATTTATCTGTTACCTGGGACACAACATATCTTTAATGGAATAGTATATTATACTATTAACCCAGGAATATT
Source organism: Pseudochirops cupreus (assembly GCA_028627135.1). Classification (NCBI taxonomy): domain Eukaryota; kingdom Metazoa; phylum Chordata; class Mammalia; order Diprotodontia; family Pseudocheiridae; genus Pseudochirops; species Pseudochirops cupreus. The sequence continues at coordinate 4,080 of JAQQSU010004074.1, read as the reverse complement.
TATCTATTCCATTTATGAATTCGACACATCTACTAGTCTTCCCCCAGTCCTCATCCTTCTTGATCCCTCTGCAGCATTTGATAATGTTGATGATCTGTCCTTATAGGATATTATTTTCCCTCTAGATCTTTGCAATACTAATCTCACTCCATTCTCTTCCTACCTATCTGGTTACCCCTTATTTCCCTTAGCCATATCTTTATCCATGCCCTTCCTTTAACTGTAGGTACACTGCAAGGCTCTGTTCCCTTTTGCCTCTCTAAACTCCTTATCAGTGATCTCATAAAATCCCATTTATTCAATTATCATTTCTGTACAGATAATTCCAACAACCATATTTAGTCTAAATATCAAAACCCTTGGGTATGTGATTCTCTTATCTTTGGTAGAAATCAATGCCCTGCACCTGTGGGAGGGGCATAGTGGAGTTGAACAGAGTCAGAGAGAGAAGAGCTATAGGCTCCTCAAACCCTTCAGGTTTCTTGGAGTGTCTTTGGGCTTTGACAACCCAACTTCAAGTTGCTGAAGGAAAACACTAGGAAGAAAATGACAAGAGAGGAGCTGATAGTCTCTATCATTTCTTTATCACCATATTGCTAGAGACTTAGGGGAACTTCCCCTCTGGTGAGATCTTGGACTCCCTTGGATGATCTGAATTATTTTGCTATGAATGAAAAAAGTCTTTCACTTCCTATTATCTACTATATATTCTCCCAGGTATAAATTCTCTGATTCCTATTTTGCAATTGCCTTGGATAAATGTGTTTCTTTGCTACTTCTTCAGTGTGTTCATTGTAGAAATTGCATTTGGAGGAAAGGGAGTCAACATTTACAGATGGGGAAAACAAATCCTTATTGTGGAAAATGGAGAAGCTGGACCTATAACAAAGCCCTGGTACCTTTCCTGGGGTCAAATCCCATGTCAATAACTGCCTATCAGGAATTTTCAACTGTATGTCTTATAGAGATGTTGATGTCAAAATAATTCATGATATTTTTTTCACCCCAAACCCATTCCCAAACCTATACCTCTTCTTAACTTTATTGTGTCTATTCAGGGTTTCACTCTTCTTCTAGTCACTCAGGCTTGCAATGATCTTCTTGCATATATTCAATCAGCTGCCAGGTCTTATCAATTCTATATTTCATATTCATTCTCTTCTCTTCAGTGGAGTCAGAAAGACCCAAGTTGAAATTTGGCCCAAGATATTTACTATCTGTGTGACTCTGGACAAGGCCCTTAACCTCTGTCTCATTTTCTTCGACTATAAAACGGGGATAAGAAAAGCACCTACCTCCCAAGGTTGTTGTGAGGATCAAGGAGTTAACTAGGGCAGTTGTAAAGCAATTAGCATAGTACCTGAAACATGATAGGTGATTAATTAATACCTGTTTCCTTCCTCCAATGAAAACTCTAAGGCCATAATTCTAGTAATTATAGCACACACACACATTATATACATTAGATTGCAAGCCCCTTGAGGGCAGGGACTGTTTTTGTTTTTTTTTTATTTATATTTGTATCCTCAGTGTTTAGTAGTGCCTAGCTTGTAATGGGCACTTCATAAATGTTTATTGATTGACTGACATATAGACATGCATATATACATGTACATATGTATGTATATATGTAATATACATAAACATATGCTTAAATATAAGCTACTTTCTCTACCATGATTTCTTCTCATTTACGCTTTAGGAGAAAACTAATAGCACTCTGCACAGAATTCAATAAAAGGAGAATAAGGCGCTTCTATCAGGAACTGATAGGAAGAAGGAATGAAGAATTCTCTTAACCCCATTTAAATACACAGAGCATCTGTTTCCTGTGTTGGTGACATCTTGGTTTTTGAGTGCAAATAGTATTAATACTGATGTTAACACTGATGCTGCTACAAATACTGTGCTGCTGCTTCCGCCACTGCTACTATTACAGCTATAGGGGTAAAAGAGTATAAGGCTAATTACAAAGGTCAACTAATATTTCATCCTTGCTAAAGGTCCTTCTCCAACGCTCCCAGGTCCATCCCCTCTCCTTTTCAGCACCTCTTTTCCATTCATATATGTCTTTAATCACTTCCTGCATGTCACTTATTTCAGAAACTTACAGCCATGGTGTTTATCTAATTAACAAAATTAACAATTAAAAAACAGCGGTGAGACAGAACTTTCAAAAGATATTTTCGGTAAGAATCGACAGTAGATGAAGTAAGACACTTAATCATACTCAGAAAAAGATATTTCTAAGTACATTGCTGTAAATAAAGCATAACATTGAAAAATTATTTTTAAATGAGTGAGTAAATCAATATGGAAAACTTAGGTGATAAACTGTATTTGAGAAATGAAGTCAGTATGTTTTATAGTTAGCACTTCCTTCTGCTCTTATATGGAAAGCAAATGGGCAGACATATATTACAGACATGGAATAACTGCAAAGGAGCACTAACAAACTATATGATGACGACATTAGTTGCAGTCTTAATTCTTCGTATTAAAATATCTTTGCCAAGGTCTTACAGACAATGACATAAAAAGTGTACCTGGATTCTACCCAAAGATTTTTTACCTCTTTCATAAACCTCAGTCCTGAAAAGGATAATAGAGGCCTTCTAGCCATTCCCTTCATTTTATAGTAGAGATTGCTGAGGGCTAGAGAAGTAAAATAATGTCAAGGGTCATGTGACAAGCTTGTAACAAACAAAGGATTGAGATCCTTGATTCCAAATACAGTACTTTGAGAAGCAAATGTTTACAATGGCTTTAGGAGCTGAAATAAGATATGGACATTGATTCATTTATCCATTCATGCATTCATTCCACAAGGCACTACAGTAGATTGCATTAAAAACAAGAACAGGTAATTGAATACTCTTTGCCGTGGTATCTGATCCTGGATCCATCTTCTTTACTCACAACAACTCTTATCTAGGAGTTCCTGAAATCTGAATTTAGAATCAGAAGTGAGTTCAAATCCTGGTTCTACCATTTACTATTCAAGGGCTCTAATGATAAGCAAAGTAGTACTTAAGCTCCTTGTTTCAGCTATTTGAATGCCTTTGAGCCCACACGTGGTTATATCAAGTCTTTGTTGGTTGGAAATAGTATACGTTGTGTTGCCTTCAATAGGCCTAAGGGAGTTTGGAGATCTCCCCTCTCCTTAATAGGCCTAACATCATCACACGGAGCCTCCCATGGGAGGATTTTACCAAAAGAGTACAACAGGAAGGATGAAACAGAAAAGGTGGAACAGGAAGGAGCAAAGCAGATAAAAGTTCAGACAAGAGCTGAGACTAAGCAGTACTGAGAGAGAGGATGTTTGTGACATCAGCATTCTGTTTTTCTGAGTTGTGTTACTTTGTCAGAAGCATTCTGTCTGCTGATTGTGCTACTTTTTCAGACAGAAGAATTCTGTCTGTTGACTGTGTTATTTTGTCCAACAGAAGCATTCTGTGTGTTGAATTGTATTACTTAGAAGCATTCTGTCTGTTGATTTGAGTTGATTTCTCAGACAGAAAGAGAAATGAGATGATAGTGTCAGCAATGTGTGTTAATATTGTTGTAACTCTGCTAAGCTTAATGTGTGTAAATATTGTTGTGGCTCTGTTAAACTTTGTCTTCCCAGAAACAAAAATTTTGAAGGGTTTGGAGGGGACTAGTCACCATGAGCTGTGATGGGAGACCTGCCTACCTGTGAATCCAGGGAACAATGGTGAATCCAGGCAGCTGTGGGAGGATGGAAGAGGAGCCATGGACTTTGGAAGTCATCCTCAAGTTAAGAAGAAAGAACCTTTACTTGAGTGCTCAGTGCTGACTGATGAGATTGTAACTTACTTGTGACCTAGGGGTGGATGGCCTTTGTACTTTCCACTACGCCTTAAGGATGATTAACATAAGGATGAATGGACCCAGTGCCTACTTAAAGATGAAAGGAGACTTCACTTGGATTCTGATTGATGAGATTGTGACTTACTAAATGATATGTTTTGTTTTAAGATTATATTACCATCTTAGTAATAACTTGTTATGTTATATTTCTGTGAATGTTTTTGCTTTAGTTTTTTTGCTGAATAAATC
>JAQQSU010004073.1:0-14179 GCA_028627135.1 Pseudochirops cupreus | reverse complement strand
GGGCATTCTTTGCTGCATAAGATGCCATCAAAGAGCTTTTAGCTAAAATCCCTTGGACGTCATCATGAAGCTCCAAAGTTTTCAGGAACCACTAAAAGGGCCCTGGTGCTAGAGGACCAGTAGTGAATCATGCTGTTCACTTTCTGACAGAAGGATCATGGACTCAAGATACAGTATGAGACATGTATGATAGATAATGAAGTAATATGACCATTTAGTCTGTGTGCAATAAATGGCATACTATCTTTGGATCTGAATAAGAAAGAAGACAAGGTGGACGTAACCCTGAGCTCTATTATGTGACAGTTAAGAAAAGTAAACTCAACCTAGTGCGTGAAATTTGCCAAGAATGCCCCAGTGATAGGGCATCCAGACTGGTCAGTGCAGGATAGCAGGACAATGTCCTGATGTGGACAAAAGGATCAGTATCATCAACAACGGCATTAGAAGACAAGTTGGAAAGTGCCGTGGAGGTAAGTTGTTAGTACCATGGACAGAGCATGCTCAGGCACAGGGTTTGAGTTCTAGTCTCAGCTGTGAGGATGTTGGTCAAGTCACTCAGCCATTAGGAGCTCATGGCCCGAGTGTGAAGGGCCATGAGAATGCTGGGCCTGCCTGTGTCTCAGGTTTGTTATAAGACTCCATCGTTATTCTGTGTGAAGATTTTTGTCACCAATGTCATTTCCACCTATTAATTCTGCCTATTTAAGTTTTAAAACATTTTTTTAAACTAGGGAAATAGAATATGAATCAGTTTATTTTCTACCATCAGAGAAAAGAATATACAGTTATGTGTGTGTGTGTGTGTGTGTGTGTGTGTGAGAGAGAGAGAGAGAGACAGAGAGAGAAAGTGTGTGTGTGTGTGTGTGTGTGTGTGTGTGTGTCTTTCTGTATATATGATTGTTTGTTTTCTTTAGATGTAGAGACCAGGTTTGAAGTAAATGAGAAGACTACAAAGCTGAGAATTTTTGTGGAAGAATCTGGCCAGCAAAGATTCATGACTGATGGTGCCTGTGACTTCAATTTGAGAGAAATCTCTGACTCTAGTATCATAGAAGATAAAAATCCAAAGAGTGACTGTGAAGTTGATGAAACTGGAAAGGAACTCAGACAGTCTTCAGTCCTAAATCACTCGAACAAAGTGACCTCAGGGAATGACTCTTTTCAGGATAGTGAATATAGCAAATATTTTACTGAACAGGTGGAGCTTTTTCAGTCCCATGAGAAGCCTCCTGAAATGCAAATGGATCAAGGTAATAAAGAGGAAATGGCCAATCCTGGAGAAATGCTCTACGTAAGTAATAAAGGTGACAAGGCCTTCAAGCTCCTTAATCATCAGAAAATTCACATTTCAGAGGTGCCTTCTGAAAATAATAAATGTGAAGCAACCTCATGCCATCACTCATCCCTTCCTTACCATTCTAGATTTCACCCTGGAATGCAAAGATATGCATGTCCTCATTGTGGGAAGACCTTTGATTGGAACTCAGATCTTATACACCATAAGATTCATACTGGAGAGAAGTTGTATAAATGTAATGAATGTGGGAAGGGTTTCTGCTATAGATCACTTCTTACTGGCCATCAAAAAATTGACACTGGTGAGAAACCTTTTGAATGTAATGAATGTGAAAAGGCTCCTGATTTACCTTTACATCAGAAAATCCACCCTGGAGAGAAAACCCATAAATGTAATCAGTGTGGAAGGGCTTTCAGATATAGCTCCAGTCTTGTTTTACATGAGGTAATCCATAATGGAGAGAAACCTTTTGAAAGTAATCAGCCTGGAAAGGCTTTCACAGAGAGGGCCAATTTTGCCAAACATCAGAGAATCCACACTGGAGAGAAACTTTTTAAATGTAATCAGTGTGGAAATGCTTTCACACATAGGGGCCATCTTACTTTACATCAGAGAATCCACATTGGAGAGAAACCTTATGAACGTAATCAACTTGAAAAGGTTTTCACACCAAGGGCTCATCTTGCTTTACATACAAGAAACCACAATGGAGAGAAACTTTATGAGTGTAAACAATGTGCAAAGGCTTTCAGATGCCACTCCCGTCTTACTGATCATGAGAAAACCCACACTGGAGAGAAACCTTATGAATGTAATCAATGTGGAAAGGGTTTTACACAGAGCTCCAATCTTGCTGTACATCAGAGAATCCACACTGGAGAGAAACCTTTTGACTGTAAACAATGTGGAAAGGCTTTCAGATACAGTTCCAGTCTTACTAAACATCAGGGAATCCACTCTGGGGAGAAACCTCATGAATGTCATCAGTGTGGAAAGGCTTTCAGAATTAGTGCCAGTCTTACTACCCATCAGAGAATCCACACTGGAGAGAAACCTTATGAATGTAATCATTGTGGAAAGGCTTTCAGAATTGGTTCCAGCCTTGCTAAGCATCAGAGAATCCATACTGGAGAGAAAGTTTATGAATGTAATCAATGTGGAAAGACTTTTACACAGAATTCACATCTTGCTGCACATCAGAGAATTCACACTGGAGAGAAACCTTATGAATGTAAACTGTGTGGAAAGGCTTTTAGATCCAACTCCAGTCTCACTGATCATCAAAAAATCCATAATAGGGACAAACTTTTTGAATGTAATGAATGTGGAAAGCCTTTCACAAAGAGCTCCACTCTTGCTGTACATCAGAGAATCCACACTGGAGAGAAACCTTATGAATGTAATCAGTGTGGAAAGGCTTTCACACAGAGGAACCATCTTTCTGTACATCAGAGAATCCACACTGGAGAGAAACCTTATGAATGTAATCAGTGTGGAAAGGCTTTCAGAATCAGCTGCAGTCTTGCTAAACATCAGAGGATCCACACTGGGGAGAAACCTTATGAATGTGATCAGTGTGGAAAGGCTTTCACACAGAGGGCCAATTTTGCTAAACATCAGAGAATCCACACTGGAGAGAAACCTTATGAATGTGATCAGTGTGGAAGGGCTTTCACAAAGAGCTCCAGTCTTGCTATACATAAAATAATCCACACTGGAGAGAAACCATATAAATGCAGTCTTTGTGGAAAGGCTTTTGCAAAGAACTCCAGTCTTGCTGCACATCAAAAAATCCACTCTGGACAGAAATCTTAGGAATACAGTTAATGTGGTCATGATTTTAGGCAACAATCATCTCATTTCCCACTTGAAAATTTATATTGGATAGAAATCTTATAACTGTCATGAATGAGGAATGGCATTCAGATGGTATTCCAAGCTTGTTCAGCATTAAATTAATTGTTATGAGCAGCTACATGTGGCTTCCGTGTGGGGGAGGCTTTCAGCCAGAAAAGTCAGTATTTATGTCATAGGGTTGTGGAGAGAAGCCTATGAATGTGCTCAGGGGGATGTATATTTTTTCTGGAAGATGGAGATCCATAGACAATAATATTCCTAATGGAATGACAGTGTATAAAAGCAGTGATTATGAGAAGGGCTTCACCTAGAGGTCATACTATTGTACTTTGGACAAATCATACTATACCTAAAACTTCTGGATCTAATTAGCAAGGGAAGGCCTCTTGCTGTAGAACAGACTTAATTAGACTTCTCAGTAGAAGAGACCTCATTAAACGTAACAAATTTCATACTGTGCATAGAACCCTAAAAGTGCAAAGAATTTTTCTCTAAAATCCTAATATTTGTCATCCCTCCTCAACATTTCCTGGCTTTATATACTATAATCTATTTGTCCATTCCCCCGTTAATTACTACTCATTTTGTTTCCTGGCATGAAAAGTCTTTGTATAAATGTTTTGGTCACTGTTGGACATTCCTTTCTCTCATGCTTTCTTTAAAAGGCAGCTAGGTGGCCAGTGCATGAAATGCTGTGCTTTCAGCTATATGACCTGAATTCCATTTTATATTCTGGCACTCACTAGTAGTAAGCCAAGTTCTTTTCCTGCCTGAATTTCCCCATCTGTGGAATAGGGATAATAAGAGCATCCACCTCCCAGGGTTGAGGCGAAGATTAAATGAAGCAATATTTCTAAATGTTTTGCAGGCATTAAGTCACTATGGAAATACTGTTTTTGTGATTATCATTCCTTGGATCATAAGTTTCATTGTGAAGTCAGTTGGATAAAGCATGGACAGGTTAGTTGCTTTTAATTCAGATTGACAATCAGAACAGAGTGGAAGAAGGTATTAATTGTAATGGATAGAGCATTTGCTTTAGAACTTGGGAAAATGGCTTCAAATCTTGACTCAGATGCTCTTTAACTCTGACTCTGGGCAAGGACCAGCCTCTCTGTGCCTCATTTTACTCATTCCTGACATGAGGAAGTTGGAGTCAGTAGCTTCTCTGGGCCCTTCCAACTCTAAATATGTATTCTTATCAAAAGCATATTCCTGTGACTTTCCCACACACACACCCTCTCGCAGTATTCCAGGGAGTTCTAGCAGGACCAAATCTGAAACTATACCAGAAAGCAAGTCATCAAAAATATTTTGATCTACTTAAAAATAAAGATCTAGAGAAACTGAAGAGATCAGGTGTGTACTATAGAAAAGAAAGTGAGTATAGTTACCTTGTGTTCAGTCAATGCGAAGACTTTCCCTCTAGGACTAGTACTTACCACCTACCATACAATGCTAGAAATGCTGGAAAGTCATCTGGCAGAAGATAGCTATGGACCAGCATCTCACATGAGGCCAAGATTAGCTCCTAATGAATGCCTGACCTAGATGTGAAAAGTCACCTTAAACAGATGAGAGGAGCCATGAAGAAGCTTCATTCATGGGTAGTAGAAGAGTTCATCTCCAAACAGGGACAGAAAGGATGGCAGAAAATAAAATGGGCAGTCTTCATCCCATTGTAAAAAATATATCAGAAATTTAAAGGAGGCTGTTAACCAAGAAACAGATCTGTAGCAAGTTTCCCTCACAGAGGCCTCATTTCCGAGGTATATAAATTGGTATTGATCATGTACAGGCACATAAAGAAGGGTTATAATAAACATTGGTTGACTGGTTTTTTGTTGGTCGTCCTTCTTTCTTGAAGAGAGCCAGAATGATCCCTATCTTAGAGTTGTTTCAATGTCTGACTGGCTGATCAGACCAGTATGAGCCCAGAATGCTCTGCCTCTGCTTGGGCACCAATAGTCCATGTGAACCTTTGGGCTGGATTCTCCAAATGGCTCTATCTCGTCTTTCCTTTGAGCTCCTTCAGTCTTCCTTTGCTCACAGAGCGCAGCTCCTTCTCTGTTGTGGGCACGCCATGCTGGGCAGTCCTGTGCCAGCATCTTCTGTGTCACCCAGTCAATCCCAAAGTTCTTCAGAATAAACATGGGGTCAGAAGCCAGGGGCAGACATTTTTAAAGGAGGAAATGCAAATTGTCAACTGCTGAATGGAAAAAAAAAGTTACTCTCCAGCTATAATAACGAATCCAAATCACTCCTAAGTAAGAAGGTTTCGGAGCAGCTAGGTAACTTGGTGGATAAGAGCACTGGCCCTAGAATCAGGAGGACCCGAGTTCAGTCTGGTCTCAGACATTGGCAAGGGGTGGGGGACCTGCAGCCTCAAGGCCACTTGTGCCCTTCTAGGTCCTTGAGTGTTTACCGAACAAATCCTTTTATTAAGGGGATTTTTTCTGTGAAGTTTGGATTCAGGCAAAGGGCAGCCCTTGAGGACCTAGAGGATCACATGTGGTCTTGAGGCTGCAGGTTCCGCCCACCTGTCCTGGGCAAATCACTTAACCCCAATTGCCTCAAAAACAAAGAAACAAACCAATTTTCAGATTGTTCAAAGTGATTAGAAAATGAGCATCAGAAATATTGTAGGAAATTTGTTCTCCTACAAGAGGTTTATATTTTTTCTCTTTTTCATGTAGGAGAGTGCGGATCAGTGGGGGGGAAATAAATGTAATTAAGAAACAAGTTTAAGCAGAAATGCTCCAGATCAGTAATTTGGTAAATGCAAATTAAATCAAAGCTCAGGTTCCCCCTCACCTGTATGCCATTGACCATGATTACAAGCAGAAAAACAGAAGTGTTGGAGGGGCTGTGGGAAAATAAACACTTACTGTTAGTCAAGCTGTGGAGCTGTCCATGAGTCATGACATTGGGCATGCTCTTTGCCTCACTGATACCACTGGAGGGCGTGTGCCCTAAACTGAAGAAAGCAAGAGGACTCTAGTGAAAACATTGATGCCAGCCTTCTGTTCTGGCAAAGAACTGAGAAGTAAAATGTGAGGTCCTTCATAGGGCAACAGCTGAGCAGATGGTGGCATGTGAACATCAGGGAGCAGATGCCCCCAAGCCCAGGCACTCCCTGTGATAGCTGGGGAGATCCCTGTGGATTACGGCAGATGAACCGGAGTAATTGATGGCAGCTCTGTAGGCCAACCACTGACCAGAGGTCACCCCTGACTATTGTATGCTCTATCGGGTTTATCTGGGTGTGTGCAGCCTGCCTCCTCACCAAGAGGGGATGGATGAAGATGTAGAAGAACCGGTTTAAAGAACAAGATGTCTTGGGAAATGGGCAGTGTGGGGATTTGTTTTCCTTCTCAATGTGATTTCGTTGGAAATATTTTAGGGTTTGGTTTTTTTTTGGTTTTGGGTAGGAGAGATAGCATGTGAGAGGCACTAGGCATAGGATTGCCCTTTCTGTTCTTTCCACACACCAGAATAACGAAGCAGGAGACTGGTGGGTTGTGATGATGCTCACAGTAGAACAGAAAGAAGGCCAGAAGGAATGAGAACAGATTGGAAAGTGTCCTGTTGAACTTTGTAGTACTCAGAAATAAAGTTAAGCTATGCATATTAGAACTCATTTCACATACAATCCTTTTTTCTTTTTCTAGTTTATGGTTTATATAAGATAGTTGTTTTATTTCACAGTCATGAGTTTCAAAATTTAAAAAAAAATCAAGTATCAATGGTTTCCTTCATTCTCACCAATTTTGAAGGTGTGACATGAAATGGCAAAATTATTTTCACGTGACTTCCTTTTTATCAGTGCTTTGGAATATGTATCATTTATGTTTATTAAGACTTTGGAAAACTACCAGTGCCCTCATCTGTTGCCAGTGGCTTCTGATATACTTGAGTGTTGGTTTTCTCCATCTCTGGAAGATAAATGATTTTTCTTATACATTTTTGATATAATATTTTATGTATTCTGTGCTCCGTAATTTCTTTTCTAATTTGACCTTTATTTTATTCAGATGTATACATTTTATGTAGTTAGAATTATCTATTGTTTTTTTAAAAAAATCTGTATCTTGGATAGAAATTCTTCTAACCAGTTGATAAAACTACCTGAATGTTTTCTTCTTTAAAAAAAATTTTTTTTTCATCAGGAAAAATTTCATGTGCCTCTCCCACCCACAACTCCCATTACAAATTTGTATAATCAAGAACAGCATTTCTGCATTTTCCTCTCCCCCAAATATATATACACATATATATTTGTAAAATTTATATGTGACATTGAGAAATATGTATATTCTTGAGCAATTCCCACATAGAAGATGCCCTTAGTCTTTTTGCTGTAATCTCACTGGCGTGTTGGTCAGCTCTGGTTTCTTTTTTTTTGCTCATCTTTCCTTGAGACTTCTCTGTAATTCAGATAGGGCTGTTGAAATGTTTTCATTTTGTGACTGAGTCTTCTTATAGAACAGGTAATGTTTCCTTTATGAAATGAAATGTTAAGAGACATGTTGGTAGTGCCATTGGTTGGCTGTCTGTGGGGACTTTCTACAGGATGATGTTGTTTTCTTGCTTATCTCTTCTCATGTTTTTAACGATTATTTCTGTTTGATCTGATAGCATGATTGCAGGTACTCCTTTTTTGGATTCACCTACATAGTAGTAAACTTTCTCCTCCCTCTCTACCGCCCTGACCATCATTTTTATTGCATCTTAAAAAAAAAAGTATTTCATGTAAGCAACAGACTGTAGGGTTTTGTTTTCTTATTTAAATCTATTTGTTTTGTTTTTTTTAATTTTATTCTCTAAGAATACAAGAAAGGGTCCTTTAGGCATCTTGAATTGCTGTCAGTCTGTTCTAATTTACGTGACTTTTGACATTCTTGGGTCTTTTTCTGTTTTAGTCTGACATAGATTCTTACTTTTTCTTTTTAGTTTTATGTTACTGTGGACTCCAGAAACTTAGCACATCTTCAGAGTAATGTTTTCTTATTTGTCAAAATAATACTTTTTAAATTCCCAGCAGATAATTCCAGCAATATTAAAACATTTTTGACTTCTCACATATATACACATGCATGTGTGTGTGTGTGAAGCTGAAGAGAGAACAATTCTCCGTGAGGACATAAGCTGTTTTTTTAAACTTAATAAATTGCTGTCGTAAAGGTTCAGGCAACAGGAAAGCTATGCTTGGAGCTTCTGTTGGCACAGAGCCATGATTTGTTTTCCACTGCTGGGAAGTGATACGATACAGACAATTGAAATATCAAGTTAGAAATACGGAGAAATTAGGGTGTTTATTCCAGATGGAGAAAGTTTCTTTCTTCATCTTCTAGTCCTTCTTTTTGGTATCCAAACTTTTGTTGCCTGAAGGCTTTTGACTCTGGAAGTTGGTTTTAGGTATTAAAAGAATTCCCAGTAGGAGGTTTATTAAAAGTTTTATGGACAGTGCATGGAGTGTACGTGTTTTAAGTCTAAAACCTAAGATTTGAGACCAAGAGGTACTTTGTATTTTGTACTTTTGCTGTTCATGCCATCCCATTGGGTTACCTTACACAACCTGGAGTGCTTTGGACTTTTCGTCATCATCCAGATCGTCAGATTTGAAAGCTGTGGACGCCCAAGTTAACAGGCTGTTTTCACCACTTTCCTCTTTGGGCTTCTTGCTGCTTTTTCTTCTTTTCTTCTATCAGCTTCATCCTTGCATCCTATTCATTGGATGGGGGTATCATCTCCACCCTGTTGTTTAAAAACCAGCCAACATTGGTGTGATTTTTTTGTGAGACTTGGGGAATTCCTTGTCTACAAAAGGACGCGCAAAATCGATGAAGGTGGCTCAGAGCTTGGGGATCTCATCTTTCTGTCTGTCCGTGATAGAAATTGGTTGTTGTTTCAATGCTGTTCTCCCCAGGTCTCCTTGTTCCCAAAATTACATACATGCATACATACATATACACACACACATATGTACATACTGGATTACTTCCTTTTCAGTCTCCTGTTTGCTTGTTTCTGCTTATTTTGCTCTTATTTCGTGTAAATCTGTCCATGTTTTTCTAAGATTGAACTCATTATTTCTTATAGTGAAGTAATATTCCATCACAAACCTATGCCACAACTTGTTCAGCCATTCCCCAGGTAATGGTCATCCCCACAATTTCCAGTATTTTGTTTAAAATTCTTGCATCTACATTCCTTAGGGAAATTGGTCTGTAGTTTTCTTTTTCTGCTTTTGCTTTTCCTGGTTTAGGTATCAAAACCATATTTGTGCCATAAAAGAAATTTGGTAGGACTCCTTCTTTGCCTATTTTCTGAAATAGATTATATAGTATTGGAATTAATTGTACTTTAAATGGTTGAATTCACTTGTGAATGCATTTGGTCCTGAGGATTTCTTTTTTTTTTTCCCTTAGGGGAGCTTATTTATGGCATGTTCAAAATTTCTTTTTCTAAGACAGGATCATTTAGGAATTCTATTTATTCTTCTGTTAAAATGGGCAATAAATGTTTTTGTAAATTTTCATTTATTTCACTTAGATTATCAAATTTATTGGCATATAATTGGGCAGAATAGCTCCTAATAATCGCTTCAATTTCATCTTCATTGGTGGTGTATTCACCCTTTTCATTTTTGATATTGGTCATTTTGTTTTCTTTTTAAAATAAAATTAATGAATGGTTTACATATTTTACTGTTTTTTAAAAAAATAACACCAGCTCCTAGTTTTATTTATTAGCTCAGTGATTCTTTTTTAAACTTTTAATTTTATTCATCTCTCATTTGATTTTCAGAATTTTCATTTTGGTGTTTAATTGAGGATTTAAAAATCATTCTTTCTCTAGTTTTTAAAATACAATCCCCAGTTTATTGATCTACTTTTTATCTGTTTTATTGATATAAGCATTAGAAATATACATTTCCCCCTAAATACTGCTTTGGCCGCATCCCCTAGATTTGGGCATGTTGTCCCCTTGTCTTTCTTTTTAATGAAGTTATTGACTGTGACATATTCTTTGGGTAGACTTGTAATTTTTAGTTTTCTCGTTCTCAGAGACTTTTGTCTGCAAGATCCATATGTTTTATTTGTATGTAGATTGGACTTTCTTTTAGTGCTGGTATGTTGATACTCTCTGCTCTTCTCCAGACGGATCTTCACGTCTGTGTATTTGCATTCCCAGTTACTTATCCCCCCCTGGTTTTTGGTGAGACTTGCCACAATGGATATTTTTCCGGTTACTTCTGGGCGTAATCCCCAAATTTTACTTTCATGATTCTTATTTATCTTTTAAACCATTCAGACCTTTCTTCAGAATCCGTGAGGCCCCGTGGCTGACCAGGTGTTGGTTCCATTCCCGCAGTCTTGCTGTGCTCATTAAGAGATGCCTGAGCTCTCAGTCCTTTATGTTTGTTTCTTCTGGTCAGATCTTTAGTTCAGTTCTCCTCCACGGATCTTTGGAAACTGCCGCCTCTTTTCTCGATTTTCTGCTGTGGCCCCCTTTCTGATTCCCTCCCCTGTGACGTCAGGCAGTGGCCAAGTCACTGGACCGGAGAACTGTCTCAGCTTCCTCCCAGTCTGGGTGAGCCTGGATCTCTGCCCCTGAGGAGCTTCTGGGAGTGTGGCATTGGCCCAGCTGGAGGCCAGGCTTCTTCCCCCAGGCTTAGTCCACTGCTTCCTCCCGCCCACACTTCTGTCCTGCTCATCCTCTGCCCTCTGGGCCTCAGCTTTCTGGGTGAGATGCGCCACGTCAGAGACTGTTCCTGCTTCTCACTGCTACTGTGTTCTTCCTAACTGCTTTCATAGCCCGGACACATTTCTGCTGTTTGGATCCCCGGGGGCACTGGGAAGATGTGGCCAAGGGTGGTGCGTAGAGCTAAATTCTGTTGTAAGTGTCTCGTTTGTGTGGCAACTGCTGTTGTTGTTGAGTGAGATAAGGGTTGAAAATTAATCTTTTCCATTGCTAGTTCAAGTTTTTATCTTCTTTGGTTTCTAGGGAATCCGAGACCATGGAGGCAGCTGAAATTTCTTTATCTCTGTCATACGATTCATATATAGGAGAGGGTTAAAGGTTGTGGGGATCAGAGAAAATGCCTCGTCCTCCATCTTCTTGGTCCTGTGAGACGGTAGTTTCTTCTCAGCGTGTTGAGTTCACTTGATTAGTTGAAGGTCAGGCTTGAGAGGAGAGGAGCAGCCAGCCCATCTCCGCTGTCCTGTACTCAAAGCAATCCTCATTTCAAAGCCACTAGATGAGAGAACCTGAGATTTTCTGATCCAGTCTTTGTAATGTAGATTTTGTTCTGTCTGGTCATAAGCACATGCTCCTAACTTTGAATCATGGTGGCTGAAACTGCCTTCCGAAGGGCACCATTTGGGATTGTCCACCTGCAGAGACTATTGTGCATAATCTGTATAACTCACTGGGAGAAGCGGTGAAAAAATGCTGCAGGGAATGAGCCCTCTTTGGCTAATTCTGCCATTTCCTCAAGCAGAGGGGCCTGAATTGATGTGGGAAGATGCTGAGAAATGAGTCGAGGGCCTGCAGGTAGAGAAAGAGTGAAGCCCTGCCCACCCCCTTAGCTCCCGGGGGCTCTGAAGTCCTCGCTGGCATCAGCCTTTCCCAGACCCCTGTTTGAGGAAAGCCTCCCAAGCATCACTTCATGGTCAGCCACTTCTTCCACCCAGCCTAGACTGCCCACGCATTTTGCTTTTGGCTTCCTTTGTCTTCCCAAACCTTTCCCATTCCTCGGTAGTTCAGGTAGTACACAGCATCCACGTGTAAATCAGTGTGTCTGTCAGTCTGCGTGCCCAGAGGCCCCATTCTCTGGCCAGGTCACTTTTCCAACTAAAAGACCCCTCAGAGCCCCCTGTTCTCCTTTGGAAGATAAGCTCCAGGAGTACAGGGAATGTCTTTGCTTTTGTGTTCATGTGCCAAGAGTCTTTGTATTTTCCTTACCCCTGGGCTAGGCACAAGGGAAGCATGTCATCAATGATTTATATTCAGAAAAGAAGAGCTCCAGCCTGTTTTTAGATTCCAGCCCTTTAGAATCCCGTCCCTTTCCTGTGCTGGCTGGACCCTCACTCACCCTCAGCTCCCTGGCCTTGGTGGACTCCTCTTTGTTTCCCATTGACCCTTCAGGTTCTCCCCCTTCCTCCATCACTCATTAATATCAGGAATATTATTAAATCTTTGGATCTGAACAGATAAGAAGAGTTGGGCACAACATCGGAGACTCCTGTGGCACCAGCTGAGAGGAGCAAAGCTGTTTCTCACATACAGAGAATGACCATGTGGCACTGTGTCCCAGCTGGTCAGTACAGTGCAGCAGGAGGCTGACCTGAGACTGACAAAATAAAAGGGATAAAACCACAGAGGAATCTGAAAGTCTGGGGGAGGGAGACTCTTCAGTGCTGTGGACGGGGTGTGGGTTTGAGTTCTGGTCTCCGCTGCAGGGGGGTTGCTCAGGTCTTTCAGCCATTCTGAGCTCATGGCTGGAGTATGAGAACGCCAGCCCTGCCTGCGTCTCAGGTGTGTTGCTGTGTTTCAAGCTCTTGGGAAGTGAAGCCATCCTCAGATGGGAGTCAGGAAGACTCATTTCCCCAAGTTCAAACCCAGCCTCAGACACTTACTGGCTGAGTGACCCTGGGCAAGTCACTTCACCCTGTTTGCCTCAGTTTCCTCATCTGTAAAATGAGCTGGAGAACGAAATGGCAGATACTCCAGTACTCTGCCAAGAAAACCCCAGATGGTGTCACGGAGAGTCAGATGTGACCAAAACGATTGAACAAAGGATGTGAGCTCCTTGTGCCAAGTACCCTCTCGATGAAGGACACTTGATGAAGGAACTGCTGAGACAAGCCTGATTTACGGTGAAAATGCATGAACAAACGACCTGCCCCTTGGACAAGAGAACACAAAATGCTTGGTGAGGATCTGCTTCGGCCTGTCTCCAGTTGGTGAGTGTGGACTCTGCCCCATCTCGTGGGGATGCTCATCCTTGAGGACCACAGCCCAAGAACCTTGTGGCGGGATGAGAATCCCCCTCCTGTAGAAATGCCCCGAGAGATCCACAGGAGTGCGTGCAAAGCCGAGTCAGCTGGGTGGCTCCTGGGATGGATGGGACCAGCCTTGGTTCCAGGAAGTGGGGGGCCAGGAGAGAAGATGGGCCTGGCAGACTCTGGGAATGCAGCAATGCGGAATCTGTAAGTGACGGCCTGTTGGGGACCTTGTAAAAGAGGAGAGTGCTAAGAGCATATTCCAGATGTGCCGCAACTCTGAGCAAAGGGCCTTCCATTCGATGGTTTAGAAACTGTCGTTGTCTTCTTCCTTCTCACAGCAAAGCAGGAACAGAGGCACTTGAGTCTGGCTTCCTCTTCCTCTCCTCCTCAAGCGTGGCATGTGAACCCCCAGTAGCCGCTGAGGCGCTTGTCCCACATCCACCTCACAGCAGTGTCTGTTTGGGCCAAAGCCTGCCCAGTGAAGACACGATGGCAGGCAGATTCCTCAGGATGGCTGGGCTCCACCTGCCAGCCTTCATCAGCCCTCGTACTCCTCAGACCCTCAGAAACAGTCCCATAGACACTGGCAGATTCAGAATCCACCCCGATGTGCACTGTGGAGAGAGGAAGTGAGTTAGGTGGTGGGCTCGAAGGCCGGGTGTACACCCCCCTGTCCTCATGGGCATATTGTTCAGTGATCATGGACACGGTACTTTAAACCTGGAAGTGCTCTGTGAAGACTTACGTTTATGTAGCTTATTGAGATTTGGCGGGTGCTTTCTGTCTGTTCTCTGAGGCAGCTGGGTGCACATTTGTATCAGCAATGCAGTATTCACAATGCCTACAGTAACTATAAATATGCTGATATAGTTATTAATCACAAAATGGAACAGGCTCTCTACATAAGAAATATAGATAGTGCATTCATTTAAATACCAGAAAACTGAGTCCCAAAACCAGAAAGTCAAAGCCAACCCAGTAGCGATGAAGTTGGCACATGTGGTCAAAG
>JAQQSU010004072.1:0-14179 GCA_028627135.1 Pseudochirops cupreus | reverse complement strand
TCACAAACACACATACACATGTGCAGTGTTGTTATGCAGAGGTCAACTTTGCTGAATGCTATCTTCTAATAATGATGAGGATATATTTATATAGCACTTTTAAGTGCTTTGGGGGAAGCTAGGAGGTGCCATAGTGCACTGAATGTTGGGCTTGGAGTCAGCAGGACTCATCTTCCTAAGTTCAAATCTGGACTTCTACTAACTAGCTGCATGACCCTGGGCAAGTCACTTACTTCTGAGAAGGAAATGGCAAACTACTCCAGTATCTTTGTCAAGAAAACCACCAATGGGCTTCCAAAGAATCAGACATGACCAGAAAATGACCACAACAGTTGGCTAAGTGTTTTACAAATGTTATTTCATGTGATCCTCACCATAACCCTGTGAAGTAGTTGGTTTTACTATCCTCCTTTTACATATAAGGAAACTAAGGTTGAGAGAGGCTGAGTCACTTGTCCAGGGTCACACAGCATAGTAAATGTCTAAAATAGGATTTGAACTGAAGTCTTCCTGATTCCAGGTGTAGCCCTCTGTCTACTATGTCACCTGGCTGCTAAATTGTGTGCCCTGAATTTAATGGGAGGGAAAAATTTGGATGGGATTCTCATTCCCCCCCCATTTTAACTGATATTGTTCATGTTCATATGCTTTGAGAATCACTAGTCCCTGCTCTTCTTCCTCCTAGAGAAATCTACAATGTGCTATCGATACTGATATACAATATAATCATTCATTCATTTAGGGGAGAGAACTGGAGGAGAGAAAAAAAATTAAACCATAGCATAAGGATATTCAGTTCCAGCAATTATTTACAAATAGTAGCAATAGTAGCAGCAGTAGCAGTAGCAGTAGTAGCAGCAGCAGCAGTAGCAGTAGCCGTAGCAGTAGCAGTAGCAGTAGCAGCAGTAGCGGCAGCAGTAGTAGTAGTAGCAGTAGCAGTAGCAGTAGCAGTAGCAGTAGTAGCAGCAGTAGCAGCAGCAGTAGTAGTAGTAGTAGTAGCAGCAGCAGCAGCAGCAGCAGCAGCAATATTTAAACAGTGAACACACACACAAGATTGAGGAAGGATTTAGCCAAAAAGGAAATGTAGATCCAGAGGAAAGTAACAGATGTAAAACAATTCAATTGTCCAGATGCTGGATTTATTTTCTTCTTCTCTAATTTCCCTGATTTTCAGTTGAGCTCTATGGTCCTGCTGGTTAAAAGAGAGAGCCAATGTCCTTTGCCTTGCACCATTATATGCACCAGGTGAGACACATGGAGTGGGACTGCAGCCCATTTCAGGAATACATGAGAGCCAACAGTATTGTCTGCAGAAAGTCTGACTCTCCCTGCAGTAAGAGGAAACTTATCCTTGGCAGAGATACTGTAGCATTTTGTACAGAAACACTTTTGAACTGATTGAATTAATTTAGGTTCTTCATGGTTCATGACCATCCATCCCCATGAGATGTGTAGACTTGAGAATAAGCTCTCCCACAACATGAAACTCATTAATGCATGTTGTGGTTGATGCCACTAGTCATTCATAGAACTTGACTGAGCAATGAAGATCATCTAGTCCAATTCCCTCATTTTACAGATGAATAAACTGAGGTTCATTTAGCAGATGTGGAACCTCAATAAAATCACTCAACTACATTTTCCACTGAGATGATCTTCCTTTTCCCCAATGGTTTTCTTTGTCAAGTGTAGAGATTTCAGAATTCTGTTCACAAAAGCAAAAACTCAGAAAACTGCTCGTAATTGTTCTTGAATGACTGTATCCAGCAGGATTTAGCAGATTATTTACAAATTGAACTGAGATTAGAAATGAGGGAATTTTTTACATTAAAGTTTGACTTTAAAAAAAATTCCCCAGGTTTCTTTTTTTGAAGTTGTTTCATTTACTACAAGAAGTATTTGGCAAAGATACATTCCCATGCAGGTGATTTGGTGAAAAAATAAGAGGATGACCCAGTGGAACAAGTATGAAATGGTGAGCCAACAATTCAAAATTCTGATTTTCTTCCCATCATTGACTTGCTGAATGATTTAGTGTAAATCATTTAACCATGCTGTGCCCAATTTTCTTGCTTTGTAAAAAAAAGAGGGGGGGGGCAAATGATACATGTAGCAGGCATGTTAGGAGGATTAAGACTGGGATCCAAGACTGACATTTGCAAGACTGAACTTAAAGCCAGTCATGCTCATTTTGCAAATGGCCCATCATCCAAGGAAGTGATGATTTACAAAAAGTGAGAGAAAAATACTTAGAATATTATTGATTTCATTAAATGAATATCTACTGGGATGATGGACAGGTCACTAAAAACAAAAAGAGGAAGAAAAAGAGCATATCTGGCTTTTGTGTGTGTGTTGCCATAAGAGATTAGTTTTTTGGAACCTCAAAGCAGGCTGCTCTTTGCTTGAGCATAAATAGTACAACTAGATTGTTTTTACAACTAGATTGTTTTCCACACAGTTTTTATTATCACCAATAAAATATTAACAACAATCATAACAGACATTTATATAGTGCTTTTGGGAGCTAAGGGGTGCCATGGATAGAGTGGTGGACCTGGAGTCAGGAAAATTCATCTTGAGTTCAAAGCTAGCCTTGGACACTTACTAGCCATGTGACCTTGGGCAAGACACTTAATCTTGTTTGCCTCAGTTTCCTCATCTGTAAAGTAAGCTGGAGAAGGAAATGGCAAACCCCTTCAGTATCTTTGCCAAGAAAACCCCAAATGGGGTCATGAAGAGTCGTATACATCAAAAACAACATATAGTGCTTTAAGATTTTCAAGGAACTTTTAAATACACTATCTTATTTGATTCTCTCAACAACCCTGTGATGTAAACAACTGTGATACAGAACAGAGGATCATAGATTTAGAGCTAAAAGGACCATTAAGCCTAGTTTCTCATTTTTACAAAGGAGTAAACTAAGGCACAGATAAATGAAATTAATTGCCTAGGGCCATGTACCTAGTAAGTATCTCAGGCAGGATTTGAAATGTCTTCCTGACTCAATTACACTGTGATGAGGAAGCAGACTGAGGGGCTGGAGTCTCCTACTTCCTAGTCCAGAGTTCTATTGAATATTGCCAATGATGAAAAATATTATAGGAAGGTTGACTTAACTGCTCTCATTTACCAAAAATCTTTATTTGCCATACCTATTCGACCTATTTTCTGCCCGCTTCTTCCAATCTGAACACTGACCAACAGCATGGTTATTTTACATTGTACTTTCTCTAAGTCCACCGATCACTCTCCTTCCTCTATCAATGAAACACCTATATTTCTTTTTCAAGGAAGATTTCCTTGACTTCCTAGAAAAGCAAATATCTTGCGCTCATACCTATAGTGATAAGATATAAGCCTTAAGTAGCCCAGAATATCACAAAAAAGTAAAATGAACCAGTATATATCCCACTTATCCTTATTTTGCACGGCAGCACCTTTTCTGATTTTGTTTGTGCATCTAGGCATAACCTATATTATTTAGCCGTGACCAATATAATTTTTCAATTCCATCTCCCACTGAAAAATTTTGAGAGCCTGCTTCATCATTTGGCTCACTGCTCAAGAGATGAAGTAAAGGATTCAAGGGGAGAGAGGGTGATATAGCAAAATCAGTGGGTTCAGATTCTACCTCTGACCTTTTGGAAGTGACCTTGGACAGATCACTTAACCTCTATGGCTCTCAGTTTTCTCATCTGCAAAATAAAGGAGTTCAACCATATAGCCTCTCAGTCCCTTCCAGCTCTTGATTTATATGATCCTGTGATTTCATAATTTTTTAAAAATAAAATTATAAAGAAACCTTGCTTTCCAATCACTGAAAATAAGACAGGTCTCCTTTGTAGAGATCTTTATCAGCTGGCACCATGACAGTTTTCAATGAATTTCCTACTAACAAATTGTAGTGTCCCTTCCATGTTTTGCAAGTGAATTTATGGCCATGCCTGCCCTCCTTTCTGCCACTTCCTCTCTCATACTAGTCACCATGACAGTGATATCTCCCCTTCTTCTCCTTCTCCTAAATGCTGTTCGTCAATTGCTGGGTGACTTCCAACTCTAAAGGGTTCCTTCTAGGGTTCCTATCCCTGGGTAAAGGGCTTACTTTTGTGCCAAGAGAAGGGGACATGCACCCATACACATACCTAGAAGCACACATGTACATGCAGACATACATAAACATGCAGTTCAAGCTATTGAATGAAAATGAAGTAGTGTTTTTGTCTGTTTTATTCTTGATTCATTGGGTCATTAGTGTCTGGTTCCTTCTTGCAGGTAGCAGAAACATCCTTAGCACCTGGTCTCCTCAAATCTCCCTGGAGCTCAGCCTAGCTCTGCCCCTATGGTCTTGATTGTTTAACTCACTATTATAGTTTCAGTTCTCTGTAAAGACCTCTTTTAAGCTTTTGTTGTAGAAATTTTGGCTACCCTGGAATTTAACTGCCATTTATAATGTAACCAACTGTTCTCTGTTATTTCATTTCATGTAACATCTTTCAAAGAACCAATTAATGTTACTAGGTGAGTTGTACCCATCTGCATAATTCTACACTCTATAAACTCTATGGCTTACACATATAGTATGAAAAACCATGCAGTACAGCAACATTAGGGGTACATTTAATTGGGTTTCCATGGCACCCAGAATAGCAACCACTAAATTGAGATGCATCTTACTCTATCTTTAATAATAATATTAATAGCTTGCATTTATATACCTTTTCAATATTTATAAAGTTCTTTACAAATATTATCTCATTTGCTCCTCACAACAAACCTGGGAAATAGGTACCATAATTATTTCTATTTTAAAGACAAGGAAAGTGAATCATACAGAGGTTAAGTGACTTGCCCAGAGTCACAGCTAGTGAGTTTCACAAATTCCAGGTCCAGTATTCTACTTAACTGTCCATCACGTAACTGCCTTCTTTGGTGATGATGATGATGTCAGAAAATTTCCACAACAGTAATGTATTAGATTTTGAATTTTTCTGTTCATGTTTTATGTCTTTCTTAATCAAACAAGCAGATAAGAATGTTTTACAAGCACCTGATATTTACAAGGCATTGAGCCAGTAAGATTTCTTTGACCTTGATAGAATATTATTAAAACGAGACTTTCTGAAATAATGCTTCTATTAAACAAACAATGCAAGAATTTGTTAAAATCCCATGTGCACAAGTTGTTGCAAATGCATGACCTTATTGTTCCATGTCACTGGGCTTAGAGTCTATGCCTGTATCTCCTATTGTACCCAACAAATCATGCTAACATGTGAAGATAATAATCAGATTGAAGGATCAAAGACATTAAGGGCTGGAAGGGCCCCTGGAAGTAATTTACTGATGAATAAACTGAGTCCAAGAGACCTGAAGTGACATGCCCAAGGTCACACTGTCAGCAAATGACAGAACTGGCAATTGCTCCTTTGACTTCACACACCTTATGCTTTCCATTGTACCACACAATCCGAAGAGTCTTTTGCCTGTATTCATTACCTACCTCAGAGTAATCCAGTGAGTGGTGAGCTCAAAAATGCAACTATTATCATCTTCATTTTATAGCTGGTAAAACCGAGGCTTAGAGAAGTTAAATTAGTCATTTAGCTCCTATGGGTAGTTAGAAGGTAGAAGAGCCAAGATGTGTGTCCAGATTTCCTGACAGTTAGACCAGTTGCCAATTCTGTTCATCTTCAGCTGACTTCTTGACTAAAGCACTAAGGCTTGGCTGGTGAATATTCTGAATTTCGGCTAATCGTGCTAAGTCCTTTTTTAACAAAAATTTTCCAGGTGCCAGAACTGTCGGCCAAATATCTTGAGACAATATTTTTTATCTCTTCTGTTTTATAATAAACAGCTTTCTAGAAAATTCAGGCTGCAAAGGTCATGACTTTTTTATTTCCTCTCATTACTCCAAGGTTTTCGTGAAAATTAAAACCAAACAGAATCCTGAGTTATAGAAGTCTATGGGAACAGTGATAGTTCCTAATGCCAACACTTCTTAAATAATAAGAATTAGGACTTAGTGCTGGAAAAATAAGATCTCCTAAGTTTAAATTCCTCGTCTTATAGGTGGGGAAATTGAGGTCCACGGAAAGGAAATAAATAAATTGTCCAAGGTCACAGAGCTGGTAAGTGACAGGGCCTGGATTGGAATGCAGATCTTTTGACAGCAAATTCCATATTCTTCCTACTTCCTCATTCTGCCTCTCACTTATCCAACTGATTTAGGAAATAAGAAAAGATTCTTATTTGCTCTATGTTGTAGCATACTTGTACTCCCTGAAACAATCCATCAACCTGAATCAGTCACCAGAACCTGACTTGTGGGTGACCTTGAAGTATACAATCCGAGGCAGCATTAGAACAGCTGGGAAGCAGGTGTGGGTGGGCCTGAAGCGTAGCTATTCTATGCCTTCATACATTGGAATGGTTTATTTGACTACTCTGCACTTTTCAAATACTATAGCTATTCAGCAAAAAGTTCACGGGCCCTGAATAAAATTATTCACGGCAGCATCATGAATAATGAGCTAAAACCAGTGCCATGTGAGAAGCTTAACGTGTAGGGGTTTCTTCAAAAGCGTCATCCTTCTGGAATATATTTGCATAATAACTCATCATCACACCTGAAGTGTCAAGCCTTGCCCTTGAATACATGTGTCTGAGTATCCTCATCCATCAGCTGAATAGCAGGAAAGGAACCAAATTCATCATTTGGTTTTTAAGGTATAATAGTCACTGAGTACACAGCCAAGTTTTACAATTGCAGAAATCTGAGGCAGGAAACTTAGGAAAAGGAAAGTGACCCAAAGTCATGTAGAAAGTTGTAGCAAAGCTGGACAAAAAAAAGTCATGTTTGATTTGATTTCAGGGATAATTAACCCCCACCCATGATGAAATGGGAATAGGAGAGTACTGGTGTTGCAGTTCACAAGGGTATTCTGGGCCCAATTGCTAACAAACCCAGGGTAACAAGAAATGAATTGAGTGTACCACTAAATTTTCCTAATAGATGAAGAAATATTGGCACAAAGCTAGAATTAGTTGAGACGTTGATATAGTTTTTTGTGGTATGATATAGTGGATAGACAATTGGTTTTGGAGCCAGGTAGATGTGGGTTCAAATCCTACTTCTGACTCTTACTGGCTGTATAACCCTGGTGTGCTACTTAATCTCTCAGAACTCAAAGCAACTCTTTAAGATTATAAATTGTAGAAAATGTACAAAACTGTGTTAGTTGAAAGAGTTTCCTCACCAGGAGTTCCTTATACCAATGAAATTACAGGTATAGTCTCTATCCCTATCCTTATCCCTATCCCTTAATATCAAGTTAAGACTTAGCTGGCCATTTCTATCTACTCCACATTATGATTTCTCTACTCTTCACCTGCATTTCCTCCCCACAGGTAGCCTCAGCACCACTGCTACAACTCTGGGCTCTGATAGGTAAGTTTGTGCCTTATTTTGCAGGAGCCCATGACTCACTATACCATTTCCTGGAGCATTTCACATTATACTGCAGTGTACCTCACCTCACCCCCCTGTTTTCCATTTCCCCTTTATGTATTTTCATTTCTCATTAGAATATAAGCTCTTTGAGGGCAAGGGCTATCTTTTTTGCTTGCATTTGTACCCTACCACTCAGTACAGTGCTTAGATCATAGTAAGCACTTAATAAAAGCTGTTTTTTTCTCTCTCTCTCTCTCTCCCTTCCTCCCTCCCTCTGTCCCTGGCTCTCTCTTCTTCCCCTCCTCCATGTTCTTTCCAACTTTCAGCTCCTATGAACCAGCCACCATCTTGGAACCTTCATATTGTGTCTTCAACTTTCTACTTTGTGTTTTTTTCTTTCTATCTTTTTAAAATTTATTTATTTACTTTTAGTTTACAATATTCAGTTCCACAATCCCTTGAGTTTCAAATTTTCTCTCCCTCCTCAACTTTGTGTTATTTCTCCACTGTTTTCCTTTCCTTTTTTGGTTTCACTCTCATTTTCCATGCTTTTGCAATAGAGACCCATGGATTTATCACTCATTGACTAACAGATGGTGAGAACTGGAAAGGACCTTATAAATCATATTACAAAAGGGATCATAGAAATTTCTTGAACATATTTAGGAAAAGGAGATGGCTCCAAATGGGAATTTAGGTTTTGAGCACAATGTCTCCTAAGCAACTGATTTAATTAAATTTTTACTAATTGCAAATAATTGACACAAAATAATGTGGTCTTAGGGCTACATTAAGAGAGGCATGTCATCTCGCAAGCAGACAGTGATAGTCCTAAAGAATCAGTTAGAACACATAGGCAAAATTGTGTCCAGTTCTAAGTGTCACATTTTAGGAAGACCACTGGCATACTGGCAAATATCAAAAGGAATGCCAATCAGTAAAGATATATTAAGCACACCCTGTGCGTCAAGCACTGTGCTAAGCACTGGAGATAAAAGGAAAGTAAAAGTACAAACAAACAAAAGTATCCTATAGTCCCTGCTTTCCTGGAGCAAACATTCTAAGGGGTTAGACAACCTATAGATAATTAGGGATATAGGAACTCTATAGAGATTGCATAAAGGTACTCTGAAAGAGGAAGGTGTCAGCATCTTGGGATGCGATTGAGTCGAGTCTTTAAGGAAACGATAGAGACACATCTGAGAGCGCAGAGAATTCCAGGCATGGAGGACAGCCAGTACCAAGGCATGGAACTGGGAAACAGAGTGTCATGTCTGAGAAACTTCCAGTAAGCCATGGTAGCTATGATCTCTGAATTCATGTAAGGGGGAGTAAAGTGGGGGAAGACTGGAAAATCAGAAACCTCCAAGTTACAATGAGCTTTAAATGCCAAACCAAAGGCTTTACATTCAATTTTGGAGGTCACATGGAGCTAGTGGAGCTCCTTAAGCCAGGATATGACACGGGACATGGCAATACCTTAGAAACATCATCTTGACAACTCAGTGGAGGATGGATGAAAGTCCAGAGAGACTTGAAGTAGTTTGATCAGTTAGTAGGCTATTGCAATAGAGTAGGTAAAAGGTAACAAGGGCCTGAAGTAGGGTTGTAGCTGTATTAATGGATAGAAGTGAGTATTGTGAGGGTAGAAATGGCAAACCTTGGCAGTGGATTAGCTATATACAATGAGAGTGAAAAGTCAAGGATTACACCTAGTTAACAAGTCTGACTGATTGGGAAGAGTGCCCTACAAAGTACTAAGACAGTTAGGAAGAGGAGAGGTTTTAGGTTATAGTGGGCAGGAAAATGAGTTGTTTTGGACATGTTGAGTTTGAAGCCCATGGAACAATCAATTTTAGGTGTCTAAGAGGCAGTTGGGGATGTATGACTGGCTCAGTAGAGAGACCAGTTAGATGTATTAATCTGGAAATCATAAAATTTTAACAAATGACTGCTGATGAAATCACAAAGAAAGATGGCATAAAATGAAAAAAATATGATTGCAAGAATAGAGCTTTGAAGAATGGGCCAAGATGAATGGGAAGGAATGGTTAGACAGATAGGAAAAGAACCAGGATGAAACAGGATCATGAAAACTTTAAGATGTAAAGAAAGAGGTGAGCAATAGTGTTCAATGCTGTAGAAAGATCAAGGAGGATGAGGTTTGAGAAATGACCATTAGATTTGTCAATTAAGAGATCACTGGTAGCTTTGCAGAGGGCTGTTTCAGTTAAATAATGAAGTTAGAAACCAGATTACTGAAAAGAGAATGCGAGGGGAGGAAGTGGAAGGATGGGTTTTAGATATCAATCTCAAGGAGTTTATCCACAAAAGGAAGTAGAGGTAGAGAGTGATAATTAGTGAGGATAGAAGAAACAAATAAGGATTTTTTTTTTTAAGGATGGAGAAGAGAATGGCTTGTTCATAATTCTCAGGGAAGAAATGCATAGATGTAGAGATTATATGTGGAATTATAGAGATAACTATAAGAATCGTTACAGTGGTAATTTGCTGAAGAAGCTCAGAGGAGATGGAATCCAGGGTGTATGCAGAGCACTTTGCCTTCGTCTGATAGTGGACTGAAGGAGGAAAGAGCAGAGTAAGGTATCAGAGTGATATGAAATAAGGAAGAGGGGGGAAAATGGAAGTATCTGAAAATAGATTTTATTTTTGTTTCTCCCATGAAATAGGAAATTAGTTGAGAGGGAGGAAAATGGTGTGTGATTGGATTGAAGAGAGAACATACACTGTGGGAACCAATTAGGGAGAAACAGAATAATTGTCTTGCAACAGAGAGGATTTAGTTGAAATTAGATAGCATAAATTTGTAGGGAGTTCAGGCGGCAGGCTTGTGTGATTATCTCTAGCTCCATTTAACAGCATGTGAATACGAGTAAGTGATGAAGGGAACCCAGGGTTGGGGCTTGGCAAGGCATGACTGAGGATAGGAAAAGGGGAGGGGACAAGGTGATAAATTATTATAATTTATAATAGATCTATTACTATTATATTATAAAATAATACTATAATTAACATTATATTATATACAATAATAATTATTATAATTGTTATAATCACAAATATTTGAATTGGGTGATAAATTTGGATAATATGAAATTCAAAGAAGTACAGGCTCTTTAGTAAAGGTTGTCCAAGCAATAGGTCTCAATACATTCAGATCATCATCATCATCATATCACCACCATCATCTTCTTCACCATCATTACCATCATCTTCCTTTTCTTTGTCATTATCATCATCAACAACACAAACAACGTTTCTCTGTCTGAACTGCTTCAACATGTTTGGATTAATTTGAGAAACCCTGAACAAACGACAAACAAAAAAAACCAACAACCCAGCATCGCCAATGTTGGTTGATCCATTTAACCAGTTTCTCAATGTATCTATAATATTTTAAACTCTGTAGGTGATTCTAGTCAATGCAAAAGAAAAACTTATTAAATCTGGAGGCAGGATGTACAGAGGAAAGTATGGTGGCACTGAAGTCAAAGCACTTAGGTTAGAATCCAATCTCTTTCCTTTGTGACCTTGGGAAATTCATTTAACTTCCATGGACCTCAGATTCCTCATGTATAAAATAAGGGAGTTGGATTAGATGGCCTCTGAGGTCCTTTCCAACTCTAAAGCTATGCTGCTATGATTGGCTGGTATTCTAGGGACTAAAGACATGTTAGAAATTTCTGTTTTAACCACTTTCAGACAGTTCTTCAAAGACATGAGTGGAAAGAGAAATGAACACAGTGGCCCAAGAATAGTAGAAAAAGGGTTTTATACAACAGAAGACTGAAGAGGCCCAGTAGAGGAGATCTGGTAGATTATACCTAGGTCATGGTATGGAATTATGGATGGGGAACATGAAGCCTCAAGGCTACATGGGGCCCTCTAGATCCTCAAGTGCAGCCCTTTGACTGAATCCAAACTTTGTAGAAGAAATACCCCTTAACAAAAGGATTTGTTCTGTAAAACTTGGACTCAGTCAAAAGGTTGCACCCAAGGACCTAGAAGGCCACATGTAGTCTCAAGGCCGCAGGTTCCCCAGCCCTAGTGTACATGATAATGCAATTGAAAAAGCACTGAGTTTGGGTCCAAAGATGGAGGCTGAAATTCTGGTTCTGATAATTAGTTTCAGTTGTTTGGGGGCAAGTAACAATTCTTCTGAGCTTTAGTATTTAATAGGAATAATAGTCTTTGCACTATCTCCCCCCACACCTGGTTGCTGGGAGGAAAATGATTTGCAAGCTGCAAAATTGTATCTAAGAATAAGGTATAATTATGAAATAATAAACAGGGTATTATTTTGAAAGTTTGACAAACAGAAGGGTGATACACCTGAAGGTATGGAATTATAGTACAGGAACATGATAGATCAAAGGGGAAGGAAAGAAGAATTCAGAGCACATAGGCCTGGGAAAAGAGGAAAAGAGAATGGATATAGTTATAAGGTAACTGGTGATTTAATTACAAAATCCTTAGAGGCATTTCACTGGTTTTGTTACAACGTACGGTTATCCCCTAGAGACCTGCAAAAACCGATACAGGCCTTGGACTAGAAAGCAAGGCACACAGTGACAAAAGAGTAGAATTGAAAAGTAAAGAGGAGAGCCAAGAGAAGGGATTGTAAATGAAATCCCCAGATTTCTGGTGGCAGTTTATTACAGCCCATTAACTGTTGCAAATTAGAATGTCTTTCACAGGCCTTTTTCAAGCAATGAAGTAACCAGGAAAAAAAAAGTCATGAGAATATAGTCTACTATCCTTTTGCTCACATGTAGCAAAAACATAAAATGATAATGAGATACAGAACTTGCAACCATTGGAGTAGTGACGCTAGAAATGGTTGGGATTAGCAACCAAGAAAGCAAAAGCAAGAAACAGAACCAGTTCCAAAGAAACAAGAAAAAACTTTCGAATAAGCCAAATGAGATTTCCTGCCTCCACTAACTCCCAGACTTCTACATACCCTCCAATGATTCCCAGCCTCCAACCATCTCTCTTCTAATTCTTTAAACAGATGCATGACATGATTCTCCAGTCTGATACTGTAACAGTAGGTGACAACAGATGAGGGTTCTGGGTTTTGCATCATGATTTTTTCCCCCAAAAAAAGACCTGGAGGAAAATTCAAATGATGTAGGGATCTCAGAGAGAGCCAATAAACACCAAAGCAATCAAGCTTTGACAACCCCTTCTCTGTACTACAGCTCATGTGCAAAAGCACGTGTATACACACACACCAATATACACACACCAACATCCACATATACCAACACAATAAACCCTAATCCCCTAGAGGATGGCCCTTATTAGATCCCCTCCCACACTTACTATGGCATTATTTGTTGATGCAAATCAGACTCTGATTAGATAAGATGCAGAAAAGAAAATGCAACCAGTCTTTTGAATACCTAATCTAAGGAAAAGAAAACCAACAATTTGGAAATAAAAATACCATATGAAAAGATAGTTAATCTAGAGATGAGCTAAAAATAACAACAGTAAGTCATGATTCATACCCTTTTGGGGTATTCTGAAGAAGCATCCTCTCCCTGATCCTTCCTTTTCTCCATTTCTTTGTAAACTTCCCAGGTTATCCAGTATATATTTGCTAATTTAAAACACTTTCACTTGAGAAAGACTGATTGCTAGTTGGTCTGAACAGAAGATAATTCAATTTGACTGTGGATTATCCACAGAAGACTTTGAACATTCCTTTTCTATGCATTTTCAAGTATTAGGAAGTATCACTAACACTCCTTTTTTTAAAAAAATTTTGTTTATTTTTAGTTTACGTCATTCATTTCCATGAGATTGTGAGTTACAAATTTTGTCCCTGTCTTTCCCCTACCCACCACCCCAAAACAGTGATCCCACTGTACAGCCCTTCTTCAGAATCTGCTCACTCCTGTATCCTCCCCCATCACCCCTCTGACTTTCCGGTAGGGCAAAATGGATCTCCCTACCCCAGTACCTGTATATCTTATTTCCCAGTTGCATGTAAATATTAATAATGATAATAATATATACATATATAAACATATATATTTTTAACATTGATTTTAGAACTTTAAGTTCTAGATTCTTTCCCTTCCTCCTTTGTCACCCAACCCCGCTGGAAAGACAAGCAATTCAATACAGGCCGTACGTGTGTAGTTATGCAGAACATCTCCACAATGGACATATTGTGGGAGACTGACTATATTTCCCTCTTTGCTATTCTGCCTTCCACTTGTTCTGTTTTCAACTTTGTCACTATCCCTTTACAGAAGTGTGTGCTTCTAACAACCCTCCCCCCAACCTTTCCTCCTGTCCATCCTCCTCCCTCTCATCCCCTTATCCCCTACACTCCTGTAGGCCAAGATAGCCAATTTAGAGTGTATGTCATTCCTTCCCTAAGCCAAATTCAATGAGAGTAAGGTTAACCCATTCCCTTTTGCCTTCCTGTTCTTCCCCTCCATTGTAACAGTTATCCCTTGCCTCTTTTATATGAGAGGATTAACCCCATTCTGTCTCTTCCTGTCTCCTCTCATACTATTTCTCTCCCACCTCTCAGTTTCACCTTTTGAAATATTATCCCATCCTATTCAATTGATCCTGTGCCCTCTGTCTATGTATACATATATACACACACTCACATATGTATTCCTACACATATATACCCTCCTATATAGACATATGTGTATGTATACATATATATACATT
>JAQQSU010004070.1:0-14180 GCA_028627135.1 Pseudochirops cupreus | reverse complement strand
TTTTTTTTTAACCAGATCTAGGATTTCATTGGTAGAGACAACTGCCAGGAGGAAATTTCATTGACTACTGAAAACTGATACCTGTTTTTCCAATTATAATCTTAGAGAGATACATGGGACAATGAATGACACGTTAAGTAACTTATACAGGATCACATGAATCAGTATGTGTCAGAGGCAACACGTGAACCCAGGCACATTCCTGGATTTTATGCCATACTATCTCCTTAGCACACGTGAAATGGAAGAACATGTACAATCAAACATTACCTTGAGAAGCCAGGTAAGGACTGAGTCCCGGTAAGGCACAAATTTGTTTTTACCCTTTCCAGCTGCTTGGTCAGCCAGGGATGATATAACCAATCCCAGGGTTGTGAGTGACCTAGAGGGAGCACAAATAAAATAAAATTAAACCTTCTAGGTAAAGGTGATAATAGCAAAAAAAGAAAAAAAATACATAAAAGAACAAAACTACTTCATTGACTCCTATCAATTCAGTAACAGCTTATTAAGAAACAACGAAAATGAACAAAGTAATCCATTTACATACTGGATTAATGACCTTCCTAGAAGGTTATGCTGTACAAAAAGGACTACACATGGGTTTTAGAAAATAGAAAACTATAGCACAAGTCACACAATGGAATGTTCTGCAGTTCTTGGTTAATGGCTTTTAACATAAGCCACTTACACTGAAGCTAAATAGTTTTGGTCTCTGACCTTCTACCTCTAACACAACAGGATAACTTGCAAAGAGTTCTTCAATCTCACTTTCCATGGCTGGGCAGAGAACCTCTCATAACATGTTGACAACTGCCTTCAATGAAGAATTAACAAAGTTGTACAAACTTACCAAACCACATAGGTAGAGACTATCTATGCTTCATGTAGTATGTAAGAGCCCTCGTGGAGGTAGTGATTCAGGTAAAATAATAACTACCAATTTCTTTGTCAAAGACAAAGAGCTAAGTGGATTTTGGGAAAAATTCATTCTCTTAAGACCCTGTAGGCAAGAATGCTGCTAGGAATAATAGTTTGGGCCACAAAGTAGTGAGGAGAAAGAAGATGTCTACTTGTGTCATATGTGACTGTCACTTGCATTCTCTAGGTAAATAAATCCAACACCAAATTTATTAGTTACATACAAATAACATCTTTAACAGAGAATATTAAGAAAAAATTAAGATGAAAAAAAATTAATAAAAAATTCAGGAAGATGACAAGAGAAAGTCTGTGCCCAGAGGATAATCACTAAAGCCAATAAAGCCAGGGCTAAGCTGGGATCCATGATGGTTCTTTGAGAACCAATCTTGATCCAGAGAACTAAACTTCAGAGCTAGAAGGGCCCTTAGGGAATCATTTTGTCTAAATCTTTCATTTTAACTTGCAATACTCTTGTATCAAACTCAGAGAGAAGAGGAAATTTATTTCCCACAAAGTATACCACCTGAAAGAAACTCAAAACTGAATATGTAGACATAATTCAAGAAATGAGTCAATATTACAATAACTAAAAGCTGTCACTACATAGAGACACAGATAGGTTATACTGTTTTTTGACAGACTTAATATTCCAATGAAACCATTCCCTTTCCTCAAAGGGCATCATTATAAAAGTCAAACTGCATGCAATGCATGTGACGTATAAAACCAAGATGGATGTCAATAGATGATTAAAGAAACAATTTCTGTTTGAATGTAGAATACAGCACCTTTTCACTCATTTGCTTCTTCATTCAATAAACATTTATTAAGCCTCTGCTGTGTGAACAGCACTGTGCTAGGCTCTGAAGAAAATACAAAATCTACTTTTGGAGCAAAACTACTTAACTAAAAAACAGTTGTTCTTACTGCTACATATCTTTTCAGGTCCAAATACAAATGAGATGATTTCAGTTGAAAAAGACTACTTATTGGTAACACAACTGGCCTGACGGTATAAGAGAATACAAGATTTCCACAATATGTAGAGCTTATTGCTTATTATTTTTAAGAAGCATTCGATTTGGTAAAAATGAAATACCATTTTAAAGGTTATTGTTCAATAAGGCATTTCTCATGCACATGTCAAAACCATACAAGATTCCTTGATAGATATAACGTAATAGAGAAAACTCTATTAGATGAACCTCTGATTATTAATATTGTGTGAGGCATAAAACAGGGACACACGCTCACCAGACATGTTGACAACCCTCAGGTAGGATGCCCAGTACAAAGTTCTTATGGAAGGATTCCTTATGGATGATGAGATCATCTAGATGCTCCTGCATATGGATAATATTCTATGGATTGTATCAAGTATGGGAATACTGCACAGCCTCCTGAATGAAAGTCATAACCACAAGAGAATCGAAATCTAGAGATGGTAGGGACCTTAGAGAAAGTTTACTCCAACACTCTAATTTTGTAAATGAGGCAAATGGAGGTCAGAGAAGTTGAGTGACTTGTCCAAGGTCAAACAAAGTAGTAAGATGCAAAGAGTATGAGGTTTCTAACTTAGGTCCTATGACTATAAATTCAGTGTTCTTTTTCTGTACTACATTGTCTCCCATACTGAACTTAAAAGAAGTCAGCCTGGCTTACCTATCATTTTAAAAAAGTATTTGAAGAATGCCAGACCATGACATGAATTTGGATGGAAAACCAAAAGAACTGGCTCATTAACAAGTACATCTTGGATGGATACTTCATATGGACAATGAGCTAGACCCAAAACTGAGGAAGAAGAAATAGATTGGATTTCCTTTAAAAAAACTGAGCAGTGCTTTTGATAGTCCCAAGTTTTCCCCCAAAACAAAGTCTATTCTTTTTTACACAGTTTTCTTGTGCTGATGTTATATGGTCTAAAGTCATTGATTACTGCAGTCTCCTTAGAATAAAAGTTGAGAGTCATCAAAAAGGTACTGGAGAGGCATATCATGGGCATGAGTAGGGGGTAATACATTGCTAGAGACAAATTACACCAGAGAAGCATAAAGCATATTATCAGAAAAAAATATGATTCGAGCTGGAGATGGATTGACCATGCACATGATGTTAAGAGAACTAGAAGAAGGCCCCCAACAAGAGGGGTTGACCTTGAGGACAGGGACAAAAGCTATACTGGATGAAAAGGTATAGATAAGGTGCCAAAATACATCATTAGAAGGAGCCATCAATGACATCATATATCCACCAAAGCCACAGTAGCTCACACTGGATCAAATCTAGAGCTACAAGAGTCCTTCCTCACTTTACAGCTGAGGAAATTAAAGCCCAAAGAAGTTCAGGGATTTGCCCAAGGTCACACAGGTAATAAAAAGCAGAGCCTGGATTCTAAACCAATTCCTCTGACTGAAATTTCTGAGCACTGATTGCACTGCACCTTCCCGTCACCCATGTTAACGGTGATTTTGAAGAAGGAAAAGAATGAAATAAAAAATAATCCATTCTGTGAAAAAAAGGATTCTGGATACTTAAGGCATATGTGCCTTTACTCTGCCCTTCAACAAGTACTGACTTATTTCTGATTTATTTTCATGGGAAGGAAAAAGAGAATTTCTGGAGTCTAACTATGATTGCTAAGCAATGTAATAAAAACTAAATTAGTGTTCTTTATGGAAAAAAAAGAAAAATGATGATACAGTGTAATCATTCCATTGTATAAGTACTTTTCAAGTGGCAGGATGGGGGGGTGTGGTTGAACTAAAATAATTATATAGCTTTAGTTGTCTGTGTATTTTGTTACATAACTTGCTATGTTATGGAGAAGTGCCATTAATTAAACCCACACCCTTTTACTTGTTAATACATAAATACTTTAAAAAAATAAAAGCCCACACCCATCCTATTTCCAACTGGGCTTAAACTGTAGAGAGATATGTAGTCAAAATGAGAAGTATGAGAAACTGGGTGATGGTGATTCAGGGCCATCAATATTCTATGTTCACTAAATTTCATCCACATTCAGTGGTTTCAGGATTGAGGTCTTTGAGGTAATTTAATTTCATATTCTCTTCTAATACCCCTACAATGAGGTAGGTTGCTGATTAACTGGGAAGTTATGGGAAAGGCTAGAGTTATGACTAACTGAGAAATTATGGAAAGGGCTAAATGAGAAACTTCAGAGAATGGTATTTGTAAATACTGGCAGCCATCATTTCAAAAAGCTGGCTCTAGAATTGGCAGATAGCAAAAATGGATGAAGGAATTTAGGCAAATGACACTAAATTTTAAAAGACAACAAACATTCCCACAGTCAATAAAATTCAATGAGGCAAACACAGGGGCAAGTTGGAGAAATCCAAAGAAGTATATCCTGGTGAGAAATGAAGAGATGGCTGGCCTAGGCTCTTTCCTTAAATGGAGATTTCTTCACTTTGCCCTCCAATCAGAGGGACCCCAAGGGCAGAAGGTAGTGATGCGACATGAGTAACAGGACTAATGTAATCATCTGTAATGCCACGCACAAGCAGCTTTCCAGAAGAACGCTACTGTGAACAGCTTTTCAAGGTTCTGATTACACAGTATAGTGAACAGTCTATTTGTTCAACAACAAATCAGAGCAAAAACATTCACAGAAAATCAAGGTACATCATTCACAATGTTACAACTAATCACTAAAAATGGTCACATAGTTTTGAACAAAGTACAATCATTTAGTCCAGTGGTTCTCAACCTCCCTAATGCTGTGACCCTTTAATACAGTTCCTCATGTTGTGGTGACCCCCAACCATAAAATTATTTTCGTTGCTACTTCATGACTGTAATTTTGCTACTGTTATGAATCGTAATGTAAGTATCTGATATGCAGGATGTACTTTCATTGTTACAAATTGAACATAACCCACAGGTTGAGAACTGCTGATTTAGTCAATCACTCTGTAACTCAATCATTCAATCAACCTTAAGGAGTAAGGGTCACAAAATACTAAAGTCAAAGTTCTCCACTCATGGGGCCCACTTAGTTACAAATCAGTCACTATTCAACCATCATTCACTAGTCAACCATCGGAGAATACACAGGCCATCCACCCCTCAGTCACAAGTAAATCATAATCTTCTCAGTCAGTACGCAGTATCCAAGTAAAGTCTTCTTTCAGCTTGACTCGGGGTAGTCTCTCAGATTCCCTGGATCCCCTTCCACAGTCCCAGATCCTACCTGGATTCACCAAACTGGGCACCTGGGTTCAAAGGCAGACAGCTCCCAGCTCCTTGACCAGCTCTCTGTGCAGTTCCTGTCCCTCACTGAAGCTCACAGTGTCCAGTCCACCTTAAATCCTCCACAGTCTCTGTTCCCAGGGAAGTCAAGGCTTAATAAAGGCACAGACAGACAAAATACCAGCACTACAGTCATGCTTCCTCAGTCTTCTGCAACTCTGACTAGTCCTTGGAAATCCTCAGCAGCTCCAGCTGGCCCTGAGACTCAGTAGCTCTTCAACAGCTTCTCAGCATTTCCAACTGGCCCTTGGACTCAACAGAAGTTTCAGCTGGTTCCCAGAATGAAAATCGCTTCATCCAGGTCCTCAAAATAAAAATTATTCTCTCCAGCCTGGGCCTCTCTTCCCTACCCTCCAGAACCTGGGTCCAAGAAGATTTGAAATTCCAGCTAGAGCTTCTCCTTATATACCTATTAGCTCCTCCCTGTTCTGCCCCTTCCTGTTACATCAGCAACAGGGGTTAATACCTTTTGTTCCTTAACAGAGGCTTAATCTAATTAATTTCAAACTAGGTGCTAAGTACCTGTTAGAAATTAAAAGAAAATGTAGCTGGGTGGGGAAATGAAGGAAGGAACATTT
Source organism: Pseudochirops cupreus (assembly GCA_028627135.1). Classification (NCBI taxonomy): domain Eukaryota; kingdom Metazoa; phylum Chordata; class Mammalia; order Diprotodontia; family Pseudocheiridae; genus Pseudochirops; species Pseudochirops cupreus. Next base: position 8,400 of record JAQQSU010004070.1, on the reverse strand, counting down.
CTTGTAGGAGTCCCCTTCTCTCCACTTACCTAGCCACCATCTTGGTGCATACTCTCATTACCTTACAACTCGACTATTGCAATAACTTTCTGGTGGGTCTCCTTCTTACTGTTCCTTGCACAACATACTCTCATCCTCTGTTTTGGTGCCTTTTCATTGGTTGTCTCTCATGCCTGGAATGCTGTCCCTTCTCCACTCGTCCTACTAGACTCCCTGGCAAGACTCAATTTGAAGCTAATTACCTACAAAGAAGCCTTTTATGGTCCCTGTACCTCCCAATGTCTCCCTTTTCAGATTACCTTCCATTCTACTCAGTTTATCTTTTTTTAAAATAATTTTTTATTGATATTTTCTACTTCTTACATCAACATAGCTTTCTCCAGTATCCCTTCTCCTTGTCTCCCAGAGAGCCATTTAGCATTTAGCCACATATCTAGCATTTGGTATTATAGCCATAAAAATATTTTTTAAAGAGGAAAAAAAGTCAGTACAACTGATTGCTACATTGAAAAAGTCCCCAAACAGGTGCAATGGATAAACATGTGTGGACCTCCCACCTCTACCATGGGATGTGTTGATGATGTCTTCTCATATCTCCCCATTCAAGTCTTGCTTGGCCTTTACATTCATTTTGTTTTTTGGCATGTAGTTGTTCTTTCCATCTGAATCATGTAGTTGTTGCATATACTGTTTTCTTGGTTCTACTTACTTAGCACCTAATCAGTTCATATAGATCTTTCCATGCTTCTCTGAATTCATCCCATCTGTCATTTCTGACAGCACAGTAATATTCCATTGTATCCATGTACCATAATTTGTTTAGCCATTCCTCTGTACATCTCTTGTATGTAACTAGTTATTTACATGTTACTTCTCCGAGTAGAACAGGAGCTCTTTGAGAACAGAGGCTGTTTTAAAATTTTTGTTTTTGTATCTCAAGCACATATTACAATGTCTAGGACACAGTAAATATATAGCAAGCTTAATAAATACCTGTTTACTGTTGATTGGGTGACCTACATCATCTCCTTTCAAATATACCTTTGATATTTTGTTTTATTTTTTAATTTAATTTTTTTTTGGCAAAGCAATTGGGGTTAAGTGACTTGTCCAGGGTCACATAGCTAGTGTCAAGTATATGAGGCAGGATTTGGACCCAAGTCCTCCTGACTCTAGGGCCTGTGCTCTCTCCAATGTTCCACCTAGCTGCCCCTCCTTTGATATTTTACTTTTTTTTTTTTGGAGAGGCAATTGGAGTTAAGTGACTTGCACAAGGTCATACATGGCTAGTAAGTGTCTGAGGGCGAATTTGAACTCAGGTCCTCCTGACTCCAGGGCTCTATTCACTGCCACCTAGCCACCCCCACTTTGATATTTTAAAAGGAGAAATTCCTTGTTCATTATTTTCCCAGGCATTGTGGTTTGGAGATAAAATGTGAAAATCCAATCTTCTCACCTCCCCAAATAAAGAAAAAGCTTTTTGACTTCCCAAAGACCAGCCTAGGCTCACCATTCTAGCCTGCAAGGATAAAGGCAGAGATATTTTCCCAGATCGAGTTTCCAAACACTTGGATCTTTCTAATTGTACTACTTGTGGGGTTTACAGGGACACCTGCACATAAACAATAGGAAGAAAAGCTCCTTGTTCACCCTTTGGAGACACCAATCAGTGTTTGGTTACTCAAGCAGCATTCAGTTAAGGGAGGCTTCTGAGAGGAAATAAACTAGAGTCCCAGAGAGGCAACAAGGGAAAAAAGGAGGGCAAAGTTGGGCACACACACTGTATCCTCAGATACCAGGAGATAGGAAGACCCTACATGGTTAGGAAGCTACCTTGCTGTGTTATCAGGTAGAGGCCAACTTTTATTCTTGGCCCTAATGCTTCTGGAAAGAATAACACAAGCAGCCTCCAACTGTACTCCTGGAGGCATTAGAATGCTACAGACTCTAAACGGGTTGTTCAGAGAAGCCTGTAATGCATTCAGTTCTCTGCCAGGTTCAGGTAAGCAGAATACAAGTTCCCTTTTCCAACCCTCAGCAAAGGAGAGGAACAGTAACCTGATGTAAGTTTATTACCCTTCTGAGGCAGAGACAGGCTGTACAATTGGCCTAGTACAGCTCATCCATCACAGGAGCCATTCTACAACAGCGTAGAATCATGTAAAATGTTTATCTCCTTTTTTTTTTTTTGCTTTTCTTGGAGGGGGGAAGATAGGGCAGTTGGGGTTAAGTGACTTGCCCAAGGTCACATGGCTAGTTTCTATGTTAAGTATATAAGGCCAGATTTGAACTACGGTCCTCCGGATTCCAGGGCCGGTGCTCTATTCACTGCACCACCTTGCCACCCCAAGTCTTTATCTCTTAAGAAGAAGAAAAAGAAAGAAGACTTTAAAGGCTCTTAAGGGCTTGAAGAGAGTTGAAGTTTCTAGGTCCATAATCCATTAAAGAAACATTAACATTTCTATCGGGTCACTGAAAGGTCTTGCTAAAAGGATTATTAATCCTATGATAAAAGGAATTGGAAAATTTAGGAAATCTGAAGAAGATTTCTTTCTATATACACATAATTACAGGATTTGGAATACACAACTGGGTTTTCCAGGTGTAGGTTTTAAGATTCAAATTATCCACCTCTCCATTAAAAACTATTATGGAACTATGTGACAATTTTTATAACTAGGAAACTGAGATTAGGAAACATAAACCTTCCTGGTATCTCTTGGGCTTTCTAACACCATGTTGCTGGTACTTATATAACTACTATGGAGAGTCATTGTGATATCATGGAAATCACAATGGAATTAGAAATGTGGGTTCTAGTCCTGCTAACAACACAATTTGTTTAATGACATTAAGCAAGAAACTTAGTATCTATGAATCTAAGTTTCCTTTCCTCAGCTCCAAAGAGCACTCATGAGGCCCAAATAAATATAAAGGACTTTGTAAATGGTAAAGTACTCTATAAATGTGAACTATTCCTCAGCACTGAACTAACTTCTCTCTTGACCTCCAGTCTCATGTTTCCAAATGCTGCTTGGACATCTCAAAAACAGATGTTCTGTAGACATCCTAAACTCAACATGGCGAAAACTGAACCCAATCATCTTTTCCTCAAACCTTCCCCTCTTACTGCTGAGGGCCCTACCATCCTCCCAATCACTCAGGCTCCCATGCCAGGAGTCATTTCCCATTCTCTCTCTCACACCTCCCCTTTATTTATCCAATAAATCCCTTCTCTCCATGACATTGCCACCACCTAGTACAGGCCCTGTTCCCCCATATTTGGACTATTAAATAGCCTTCTGATTGGTTTCTCTGCCACAATTCTCTGTCTGCTCCAGGCCATCCTCCACTTAGCTTTCAAAGTGATTTTTCTTTAAGCATATGTCTAACCAAGTCATGCCCCATAATAAACTCTAGGGACTCCCTATTACATGCAGGATCAAATATAAAGTCATCTGTTTGGCTTTTAAAGCCCTTCAAAGCCTGACCCCTTCCTACCTCTCTAGTCTTCGTGTACCTTACCCTCTCCTTTATGTACTGTGAGATCCAATGATACTGGTTTCCCTGCTATTCTTCAAATAAGACACTTCCAATCTCCCACCTCCATAAATTTTCACTGGCTGTCCCCAATAGTTGGGATTCTCTCCCTCCTCATCTCCACCTCCTGGCTTTGCTGAATTCCTTCAGCTCGTAGCTAAAATCCCACCTTTCACAAGAAGCCTTTCCCAATCTCTCTTAATGCCAATAGCCTTCATTCTAATATTATCTTTAATTTATCCTGCATATTCTTTTTTTTTTTACATAGTTGGTTACATCTTTCCTAGTGAATAGAATATTGGGCCTGGAGTCAAGAGAGGTTAAATCCAGCCTCAGACACTTCCTAGCTGTGTGACCCTAGGCAAGTAACTTAACCTTTATCTGACTCAATTTCTTTCAACTATAAAAAAAAAAACAAAACAAAACAGAAACAAGGATAATAGTACCTACCCTCCAAGGCTGTTAAGAGGATTTAAATGAAATTATATTTGTAAAATGCTTAGCATAAAGCCTGGCACATAGCTGGCACTCAACTAACCTCCCTTGTTTCCTCTCTCCTTCCTTCCTTTACCATTAGATTATCAGCTCTTTGAGAGCAGACCGGATTTTTTTGCCTTTCTTTGTATTGTGATCACAATTGCATGACACAGAGCAGGCACTTAACAAATGATCAACTTAATTGATTTTGTGGTAATCCTAATTCTCAAAGATCAAAATATTAGGGAGGTAATATAAGGGAAAACCCACTGGACTGGGACTCAGAAGATCTAGGTTTGACTCCCCAGATCCACCACTTCCAAGTCATGTGAATTTGGATTCATTATTTATTAACCTATACTATGTATATAGTATCCATATGTTTCTTACTAGGATCAGTCTAATGCAAAAATAATATAAACTCGTTATACACAAAGCACTTTGCTAGGTGATGGGGTAGAAGCAAAATTTAGTATAGTTACAGTCCCTGTTTGGAAGGAAGAGAAGGAGAGGGAAAAAGGTAGCAAGCATTTATTAAACATCTACTATTTGCTAGGCATTTTACAAACATTCTCTTATTTGATCCTCACAATAAACCTGGGAGGCAGGTGCTATTATTATCCACATTTTATAGCTGAGGAATCTGAGGCAGATCAAGGTTAAGTGACTTGCCCAGGTACATGAGATAGGATTTGAATGCAGCTCTTCCAGAATCCAAGTACAGCATTCTACCCACTGGGCTACCTAGCTGCCTCATGGCACTTATAGCCAGATACGGAGATATATTACTATAACATAAAAGAATACAAGGTAAGTTTATTAAAGTGCAAGCAAGTACTCAGTGAGGTACAAAGGAGAAAAGGTAGTTAACACATTTGGGAGTGGGAAACAGCAAAAGCTTCTAGTGGCATGTGGCATTTGAGTTAGGCTTTGGAAAATGGAGAGTAATTCAGGAGACTAAAAAGGGGCAGAGTGAAAAACATTCAGGGCAGAGGAAACAGCATGAATGGTAGAGGGAGGGAATGGGGAACGTCCAGGGGACCACAAGCGGACGAGTCTGGCTGGTGTATAAAGCACATGGAATGGAGGGGAGGAGTAGGAGACAAGGCTGGAAAGGTCACATGACGTCACAGTGTTTCAGAGGAGTGCTGAACCTGAAGGCAAAATCCCTAGAATAGCTCAGTAACAAATCAGTCAAGTTCAGAGAAAGGCAGAAATCCCGTCTCCTTTAATTCCCCCTCACCTTCTGCCTTTCTACTTCTCTGCTCATAATAGAACAGTGCTGGTCTGCCAACTGGAGTTTTTTAATGTCTTCTCATGAAACAGGAAGGGGGAGGCAAATCCTTTGTTATGAGAGAAGACAAACTGCCTGTTAGATGAACTCCCCAAAAGAAGCTGTCTTTCCCTCTGAGCAAGGCAGTACGGATCTGTCAGTGATAGAATATCTCCCTTCTGTTTACAAATCACTGCTAATTAAAATCACAATGTGCCCAACATAAATCTTTAAATACAGATTTCACCTTGGAACATTTGTACTGGTAATACAAGGAACAAAGGAAGTTAGAGCTTTTGAGATCTGAGAAACCTCTACAAACATATCATTTACAAGCAAGCCTGTGACTCTCTCAGCCCTAGGAATGTTAAAATGATTTGCCCAAAGATCACACAGGTACCAAACAGCAGATAACTTTCTAGAAAACTGTACACATGCATATACAAACAAATCCCATAATGAGACAACTCAATGGGTAAAAATTCAGACAACTTTAGTGTCTCTGTTTCACTTTTGTTTTTGCATCCCTAACACCCAACCTTAATGTCTGGTATACAGTAGATACTTAACAAATGCTTGTAAACTGATGGATTTTTTAAAAATTAAGAGTAAGCTCCTCTACTGCATTTAAAATATGATTTAGTTTTACATGCAATTTCTCAGGAATAGCTCTATTCTATAAAGTAATGCACATATAAATATATACTTCTGAATGAATATGATTATCACTCATTTTCCTTCTTCTCTCCCCCTCTTAACCACTGTCACCAGCCCTAGAGAAGCTTTCATGTATCCCCAAGTATGTGGGGATTTGTTTTCACAGTGTTTGTTTTTAGCAGTCAAGTTGTTAACCAAGGTTACATAGTCGTTGGGACAAGCTGCATCAGAACCATCCAGGCCATGACAAGAAGGGCCCCAAGGCATCCTGGCAGCAGAACATCACACTCAGCTGGGAGTCTGGACTCATGAAAGGTGTTCTTGCAACAGTTCTCTTACTTGTTTATGTTACTGCCTTCTTTCAGACGCTCCCCAGCGGCTCCTGTTTTAGACACTCTTTCACTTCCAGCCAAGTCTACCAGGCTGACCTTACTGACTTTCTCTCCCGAATTCTAGTTTGTGGAAACAGGAAGCAATAAATGTTAATGCAAAAAAGCACACAGAAAACAACAACCTGGGTGCACCTATCTCTGTCAGATTAAAAAAGAAACCTGTACCCCTGAGCCTACTCAAAAGGAAAAGGAAAGTTTTCCCAGAGAAGCCAGCCTTTAAATCTACACACTGGGTATTTGAGGAAGGAATTAACAAAAAAAATCAAATTTTAGATTGGCACAAAAACATGTCATTTCATCAAGCCCTTAATTTTCCAGGTCATGCACAAGAAAATCTGAGGAATTTGTATATGTAATAAAAATTCCTGCCCCACTCCCCCCAACAGTTTAAACTGGTGAAGAAGATTGAGAAGCCTGTCAGGAAATGTTTCTTTTATGTCCTATCATGAAAAAAAAAAGCAAACCTTTACTTGGAAACAACCCAGTTGGATGTTCCTTGTATATTATGAGGCCTCTTGCAAAGTGAATATACTCTTTCTTTAGAAAAATGACATTTTGGACTACATTTTGTAGTTTTCCCATAGATATCCTTAATTCTTTGTAAGGCAATCATCTAGGTGGCACTGCAGAAGGGATTCCCATTTCATTCCATCTGCTATTTATATAACATTATTGCCACACCCTCCAAGAGACAGAGACCTCCAGGCTCTTTGCTGGTCTTGATTTTAAAATCTTGGGTTCAATAAAGGCAATATGAGGTCAACTGTCTTAATAAATTCATACATCAAAGTCAGAGATAGACATGCAATATGAATCCCCAGCCCCTGACCATGCTATGAGTTATTTCACTCATACAACATCCCATTGTCTCTGTAGATTCATGACTCCCACTTACACCAGATTGCAAGTCATACAATGTCTGTGTGACTATAATGTTGAAGACAGCATGGGAGCGACTGCTTTCCTCATTCATATTAGTTGCTGCCACTGTTCGAGATTTGTTTCCCTCAGACATCAGTGACTCAATATCCTAGGGCAAAAACACAAAGAAAGGGTCCTAAAGAGGTTACTACAAGTCTGAACACCAATATTCCCTCTGCCATACCAATAACATCTCCTTTCTAGAACTCCCTTCCCTTAGCTCTAGTCAAAACATGGTTCGAACTGTCATTCCCATCTTGTTTCTCCTCATTGCACAAAATTTTTTCAAAATCTTTATGTTTAGAATGTACCTTTCTCATCAGTTCTTTTCTTATCTTATCTTACATGCTTCTGCTTTTCAAGTTTCTCTGAATATGTTCCAGGATGCAATTAACAATGAATTTCTAAAGCCCATCTTCTAAGCCCTAGGGCTCCATTTCTGTTTAGAGCCGCTTTTGAACATGCTCAGTTTTAGTGCCTTTATATCAGCCCAAAACACATTCATTTAAGAAGATTAATTATAGAAGGTAATGAATGGACTGTGCTTCTGATCTGGACATTGCTAGCCTAGTGCTATAATAATTTAATTGGCTGAAGTGATTACCTCACTCAGAGACAATGTTTCACTAGCAAAGGTGATTACATTCAATCTTTATCCCTATGTTGCTGATTCAGCTAAGGCGTTCTCTGAAACTGTGTTGAGTTGTATCAAAACAGGGATGAAAATGAAAGGAGAAAGAGCCATCTGCTTTATCAAATGTTTTTCCCCCGGAGAGTTAGTAAAAAATAATGTCCTGAGAATCTGCAAAATTAATTCACTGATAAGAGTGACTTATAGCAAGGAGCCCTGGGTTCAAGTCTATTCCCAGCCAGGCAGCATCTATATGATTTTGGGTAAGTCTGGGGAAACTGGATGAGATAATTTTCAAGTTTTCTTCCAGCTCTAACAATCTCTGAGTTTCATGAAGTAAATTTTAGTCTCTAAAGAAATGTCAAAGAAATTGACAAAAGTAGAATATAGGTATGTACTGCTTTAAGAACAGTTAAGCAAAAATCCAACTTTCAAAGCAGGTATGTTAGAATATGATTATTTGTTTTAAAAAACAGATTCATACTAGAGTTCTTTTAAATAGTAAGTAC